>JBBPCV010772949.1:0-10739 GCA_037974505.1 Plocamopherus tilesii
AAATGGATGAGTAAATATTTGTGGTTTATTCCTTGAAACCAGACTTTTTTTTATCTGGCATAGATGTTGCTGAGCTATTCTTTCACTGGTTCTCAACTGCAACTGGAAAAAAAAAAGAAACTTGGTCCTTTCATTTTCAAAGAAATATTTCACAGCTTGATGTTACTTGACATAATTATGTGAATTATTAGTTTGAAGGATACATCTCCTAAAACCTGAAATATTTGTGCTCCACCAATAGTGCATACAACATTTTGGCAATCTGTTGTGGCACTGTTGCGTGGAATATAAATAAATATAGGTCTTTGATCACTATTTGTGTTAATCTTAGTTTAGGAATTGTTTGTTTCTGTGAGCTGTCAATCTATTCATATCTCATGTTTGTGTTTTTTTAAATCATTTGTTATTGTTGTTGTTGAGTGTGTAAAAATTACTTTGTTGTTGAGCTATTAAGTGTTTTGACCTTTTCTTTTCTGTGCCTTTAACATCATTTTGTATTATGTATTTTCTCTCAAATCAAGGGTAATTTATGCTACAAAAATGTGTTCATCATATTTTACCAAGGTGAACAGCTCAGAGGAAAAGTGAACAAAATCTGTGAAGGGTATGTAGACATGTTTTGAGAATTTCATACGCCTACATATCACAATGAAATTTTACAATAATTATATTCTTTAAAAATTGAAAAAAGCCAAGATTCTGTTATTTTCCTTTCTCTGGCCATTATACGTATGATCTAGCTATAAACCGAATGGCATCACTTGAATTGTTTCATCCAAGTCTACAGATAACATGGAAGACTTAAGTGTAATGGTATTTTTATTTATTTGGTAATTTTTGCAACTTATTTTTCTTTTTTTTACAACACATACTGTGTTTTGTATTATGAGCGTGTAGCAGTATTATGAAGACAAGAAAAGGGTAATGATATATCTATGATGTGTCACTGAAATGTGGGTATATTTTACATTACAAATGGTAAAATGTATGTGACGGTTTTGTTTTTAATCAGTGTTAGTGGTAAGGATTTGATATGAATAAAAAGGACTTGAAATTGTGGATTTTCAAGTTCAATATCATTATTATTGTTATTCTCAAATTAATTACATAAAAAAGAAGTTTTGGTATTTAACAATCTTTAAAAATTTTGATTTTTACATGCTTTCTTTTATTTTCGTGACTTTTTGCTTTTGGTTAAAAGGTTGGTGGGAAGGTGAGGCCTATTTTCCTCTTACAGAGAATAACAGATTCACATAGCATTTCTTTTTTCTTTCTTTTTTTCCTCATCATCTTCAGATTGCGGTGCAATATACATCCTGTGTCAGATAAACCCGCTGAGAGAGCGGATACACTTAGAGGAGTCAGAGCAAAGCTTGTTAACCTAGAGAAAGTAAGGCTGAAAATTTCGTGTTAACATTTTGATCATTAGGGGTCTCAGTTTCATAAACTTTAGCAATTTTGTTTATCACACAGATATTGTATGTAAGTTAGAATTTTGATAGGAATTCACAGAATAAAAATTGTGCATGTAGTACTGTGTGAATGAAATAGTTTTGTGATATATTTAAAGAAAGGGGGACTGAAAGCTTAATGTAGAGGGAGTATTCATTTGTTTACTTAATATAGGTTGTACCATGTTTTGTTAAGTTAGTTTCAGTTGAGATCTGAAAAGAGTCATTATTTTTTCTGCTTTGTTGCATTTGGATAATTTGTCAATATATATTTTTCAATTTAAGCAAAAAAAATTTCCCTGTACCACAAATGGTAGAATAAATCTGAAGGCAGATCAAGACATTTGTTTAACTTTAGCAATTTTATTGTATAAACACCCATAAGCTAAGTTCCTTTCTTTTACCATGTTGAAAAGGTTATGAAACCGACTGAAAGTTACAAAGAAAACATCCTTGAGAAAATTCAGAAGGATTTAAGAACATGGACCATTAAGGTGGAAAAAATCAAGGCTATCTACCACACCCTGAACATGTTCAAAGGGAGCAGCAACAGTCTGATCGCGGAATGCTGGTGTCCTGTCAAGGCTCTAGATGACATCAGGACAGCTCTCACTAGAGGAGAGGTTAGTGACTACATTTTGTTTTCATTTTGGTAGTAGTTTCAGCATTATGATTTTTTATCAAAAGGACATCTTTTAATTTGACTAATTTTGGATGAAGACATCAATTTTCGGACTCAAATTTTAGACTCGTTTTTTGGATATATTTGATAGGTTTGGAAATATTAACCAATTAATGTAAAAAGTTATGAAAGAATTTTCTTTTTATTCTAATTTATTGGTGATTTTTTTTTCTCCAAATGTCTTAAAATGAATGCCCAATGTGATGTACATATTGATGTGGTTTATATTTGCAAAATATTTGTTGGAAATATTGAAAAGCTAAAAAGCCTTTGCATTTTGAAAAGGCAAAAAAATTTCTGTTGAAATCCTCGGCAACCTTGAGATTGATCCTCCATTTAATTATATATATTTCCTAATTGAAGCATATACATTTTATTTATAATATGTAAACTGACATCTATGTTGATTTTTGTGCTTGGTTGGTTTACATTGCAGGAAATGAGCGGAAGCACCGTTCAAACATTTATTCAGCCCATGACTTCAAAAGAGTCTCCCCCTTCCTACTACGACTGCAATAAGTTTGTCAAAGGATTTCAGGCCATTGTGGATGCTTATGGTGTGTCAACCTATGGAGAGGTTAATCCAGGTACATCAGATTCTTAATTAATTTAAAGATACTGTCCTTTTTATCTAACAATAAAACAGTTGAAGTAAGACATCTTTGCTTTGAAATGGAATGGCATTCTAGCATGTATGGAGTCACATTAGGGTCTTGCCTTGGAAGTTAAAAATCCCTTTCCCTAAACCTATACTATTTTTAAAATGCCCTTCTCAGTGTCTGGATTTTCCAGATCTCATCTAGATTTATTTGTTCTTATCGTAAACATTCAATTAAATTTCACACTTTTTTACATAATCATAAGTCATTCTAAATTTTTACAAGTCTTGAAACAAATGTGGCATAATTAATATTTGCCTCATAATTAAAGTATGACAGCAACAATATATTAGCAACATGTGCATCTATAAACTGACTAACATGATTTAAAAAAAAAAAATCTTATACCTTTGTTAACTTTTGTTTTTAGCCATTGCACATTTTACCAGTAGGGAAAAATGGCTTGTAGAACAATTTGTTGATAATTGAATAAAATGGCAATACAGTGGTCACCATCTTGTATCCTAATGCCATATAGCCCACTTTGCTTGATAACCCACTGCTTTAGTGAATGTTTTCTCTTCTATTTAAAATACCCCTCTAATAGCCCGCTTTCAGATCAGACCTCTGTCTAACAACCTGTTGCTTTTTACTGGACCTGTAATAAACAGCAATGATGAAAATTTTCACACGCAATACACCCATCCCATTCATAACCTCTGTAACAAGTCATTTGTGTCTCAATGTCAAGACTTTTAAAAGGATGTTTCTCACAAAGGCAATAAAAGAATAGATAGGCATTTAATCTAATGTCTCACAATAGACTCAAAATCACACTTGGGTCATCTGATCAACCAAATCACAACACCAGCCCCATTTTGCATTGGTGAACAAAGGAGTGATACCACCCACTCATGCATAGTGCAGGCTAATGGTCATTGAGCAATGTTTGATGTAGCGTGAGCATTCCCATACCACACTATTATAAAAGATTATACAATGTATGCCATAGAATGCACAGTCAGCTGACGAGTGGGAGGGACACTTAAAAGGAACACTTATATGTGACTTGTTACTGTAGACTTTTGCTTGGCCGTTTTTGCAGCCAATCATTGTTTATTTTATCACCAGACACTCTATGTAAAGGGTGGTCACTAATTAAACTACATATACTTTACTATGTCTCATAACCCACTTAGCCCATTTTCTTCGTCACCTGAAGGGCGGGTTATATTAGGCGGAGACTATTGTATCTTGAAGGAGGACATGTTCTAAAGAAAAAAATCTTTAGTCAGTTGTACAAATGCAAATTATGAAGAAAAAACCGAAACAGGGAACTCTGGGAGGGAAGGGGGAAAAAAGAAGAAGAAAAAGCAAGCAAGTAACCATTACAAAATGTAAATTCATATAGTGTTAAGACTGCAGCCAGGTCTGAAATTTTACGTTGAGTCTTAGTCTTTAGTTCACAATGGTTTTTTTTTTAAATTTATTCCTCTGTAAATGTTTGATGTTTCAACAGGTCCTTACACCTGCATTACATTTCCGTTCCTCTTTGCTGTCATGTTTGGAGATGCTGGGCATGGTTTAATCATGTTTCTTTTTGGTGCTTGGATGTGCATCAAGGAGAAATCATTAAGTACAGCCAAAAGTACCAATGAGGTTTGTTGAGTTGATATTTAGATGCAAAAAGGACTAATTACTGCTTTTTTTTTTTCACCCCTCTGTGTATCAATAGCATGAGGCAAGTGTATTGTTAAATGTTTCAATGTTGTCAATGTCTTAGATGCTTGATGGCAGCGCATTTCAATCTGAGACTATTCTTGGGGAAAAAACTGAGTTTATAGGTGTTGCTTTTGGCTAAAGATTTGTAAACTTTGGTGTTATGATTGCTCCTTTTTGAATATCTTTCATTTGGCTGTTTTAATATTTATATAACTCATGGAAATTGATTGATACATCTATGTATACTTTTATGGAATTATTTTAATCTTTTTTTCTCTTTGCATGATTTCAAAGTTTGCCATTGAAAAATATGCAATGCTGTTGTTACACACCCTGGTTTGTTTGATCAATTATTTGTTACCGAACAGGCTGCTCTCTTAACATGTTGTATTTTATTGATTTGTTTTTGTTGGTAAGGGTCCCATGCTGAACTGGCATGACAAGTGCTTTGTACATTTGTTCTTGGACATTATTATAGATTTATCCATAAAAATTAAAGTGGTGTGTTTTCTTTAGTGATTATGTGGAGGACATGGTGCTCCCACCATGATGTTTTGTTCGGATGGATTCCTACGAATGGAATATTTTCTGCATGTTTAGGTGATTGATCTTATAAAGTAATGGGAAACGTTACCCATATTTCTTGTTAGTGATTGATTATTTAGTGACTAATTAATTGACATATCTATCATGTCTTTTTATTTACATTGTATATATCTTCAGAGACAGATTGTTGTCCACTGTTTGCAATTTTCCTTCTTTGCTTTCATAGACATAATTATTGTGTTGTTTCTCAGTGGTTTTTTTTTTGTTTTTTTTTTTGTCTTGATTTTGTTGTGTTTTTTGGTATTTCACAATGTTTAGCTCAATCTCCTTCACTATTATTCTTCTTATTTCTTTTGTAGTGCCACTTTTCAAATATTTCACTTTTAGAGATCACTTTTAGAGATGTTTCTGTTTGAATTTTATTAATTTTTTTGGTTTTTCGTTTGCTTTGTCTTTGTGCACAACCTACAACAGAAGAAATTTGTTAAAATGGAAATATGAATATGTTGTATAATTAGAATGGAAGATTTTGTGTAAATGTTGAATGCTTTTGTATTATTGTGATTTTTGATATTACCAGGTTCCTCCTTTATTACCTTTAATAATTTGCAAAGGGGTGTTTATATTCATTATTCATGTTTATATATATTGTTCATGCTCTCTTGACCACAGTCGTACCCATATGAGAACCTGCCATATGGCACTATCCACTAGGAAGCAAATCACACCTTTTCTATTCAAATTCACCCACAACAACTGGTATAGGATATTTTTCAGCCAGGAACCCCTGGTTTGGACAGTTGTGGCTTTTATTAACACTGTCTCCAACAATCCAGCCTTACATTGTTTCACACTATTTTAATTGTAATGAAAGCAGATGTCTCTTTAAAAGACCTGGACAAACAAATGGATATATACAACCGAATGGAATGTTCCAGTGCCTAAAATTTTTTAATTAATTGTTGCTGAGGAGTGACAACCATGCCACACTGCCGTTAGCCTAAATCAAGTTAATGCACATCAGTTGTATATTTGTAAGATACTTAGATATTGCAAGAGAACTGGGCATAAAGTCCAAGGGTCTGTCATAGGTGGACCACGATGAGTGGTACGTTGTCACCATTGACATAAATCGTATCACCAAGGAAAAGTGGACTTACAACTATCTGACAAATGCACCACGACTGCCCATGCATGATAGACTCTGATTTGACACCAGCGTCAAATAGCCTCAAGTTCTCACTTGATTTGAATGATGGGACTTTGGACATACCTTGGTGAAGGGGTGAGGGTCATCAACCCGATCTGGCAAAGAATTTGTTCTTAATGTGGATACTTTACTGTAGGTGTTGTGTTTGAATGATCTTATATCTTATTTAAGATCTCTTGATGAAGTGTAGAGCTGACCTAATAGCTTTTGTTTAAAAAGAAGAGTAAAACTACAATAATGATATGTAGTACTATTGATGAATATTGTTTCATTGTTTTTCATCCTCTCTCTTTCCCCACCTTGAAAGATTTGGAACACATTCTTCAGTGGCCGATACATTATCATGTTGATGGGTCTATTCTCTGTTTACACTGGTTTGATTTACAATGATGCATTTTCACGTTCCTTGAACATTTTTGGTTCTCAGTGGGTGCCTGATATCTCGTAAGTGTTTTGTTTTTTTATCAGCAGTACATGTGTATTCAGATTTTTTTTTCTTTCTAGGGGCGCAAAGGTTGATTAGTGATGAAATGGGTCAAAATTTGAATTCTTTTTGTATTTATTATGCTTACTGGTGTTTCAGCCTATCTTATTTCAGGAGAAATAGGTTTTGACCAGATAAAGAAATTAAAACATTTAAAATGTGATTAAAAAGTTGTTGATTATTGATTGTTCCAAGAAGTACAATTACTGACTTTTAAGAGGTGTTTGCTCAAATTTTCATTGAGAGATAGGATCTGTAACTAAGATGGAAATTGCCTCCTTTCTATCAACAAAGCAGGGGACCTAATCATTCTGGGCAAATTGACACGGCTATTCAAGTATTGCAATAATCTGGCCTGGTATTTTTGATGTCTTGATTTGAAAAGTTATTAGCAAATTAGTGTAAAGAAACAGGGCTTGTAAAATATCTGTTAATAAAGGGCTCTCAAACCTTGCAGGCGAAAGATGTTATTGGTTAAATTATCAAAATATCCTTTTGCAAGGTTAAGACATAAGGGTCATAAATGAGTAAACTGATTTTGAAGACTTTTAAAACTTTTTTTTAAGCCAATTGTCCCAAAGTAAGAGAAATTCAATATGATGGAGGGCTTCTACCCCACTCACCCACTATTATAATGAAAAACAGGATTTTTTACATTTATACACATCAATACCATGTTCATCTTCATATGAATTATTCATTACACAAACAGATGAGTCTGTTTAAAGAAAAGGTAGTGACTAGTGCGTCTCTATAAGAAAGGATCAAGCAACTTTTGGGGGTGGGGTGTTTGGTTTTTTGTTTGTGTTTTTTTTGTTGTTGTTTTTTTCACCCAATTTTGATGAACAGAATGCACTACATAATATATCAAAGTATTTTTACTGCATACAACACCTGCAGATTGTAGTAAGCAAATGTTAGCTCTGCCGAAAAAGAATGGACTTCTATTTTCATTTTACAAATTATTTTTTGTTTTTCATTGGAGTTGTGGGAGAAGTTTGGGTAACATTTGAGATTGCATGACAAATAAACCATACGTTGCTCTTCCTGGTTTCAAGACAGGTGTTTAGAGTAAAAAATATAATCTCTTCTGCCATGAAAATTAAATAATGACTTTTTTGAAAACAATATTTCCTTCTTTGTTCTTTTAAACTATCTGTTAAAGGACTCCAGCTAAAGAACTAGACCCAATCCTTCAGTGTAAAGGGCAGTGTATGGAAAATTCAAAAAGGCACAATGCAGGAAAATTTTGTGACCAAATAGTAGTATGGAAACAGCATCCTGCCACACGGTCACCTGCCTATGTTTATAGATGACACTTTGTAACAAATGCACTTTTTTTCTTCTGTCAAATAGGCAGGAGGAGTTAGGGCACAATGAGAGAATTACCATTGATGCTCGCCTTTATCACATAAACAAGACAGCTTACTTTTTGGGAGTCGATCCTGTAAGTATTTTAATGCTGCTTTTCATTTAAACTCATTTTATCTGATTTTTAATTATTTTTAATTTTTAAGATTTTACTTCCTTTTATGGTTTAAATCAAAAGCTGTGTTGACACTTTGTGGAACATTTCAACATTCCCTTTGTGAAATAGACATTTTAATACCTTTGAAGGTTTTATGGCACACTCCTTCGTGTTTCATGAAAGACACTTAAATCTTGATTTTCTTAATGCAGTTTTTCCAAATAATTAGAATCATCTGGACGTATTCTACCATGTGATGCTCACGCTATTTATATTGATTGCTTGAATGAAGAAAATAAGGGGCATAAAATACACTCATTTCCACCTTTTTTATGTGTTGGTGCTTCATATTCCCCCAAGTCCATTAGTGATGTGACAAAATGTTGAGATGGAGATAAGTATTTTTCATACAATAGTTATAGTGTGATGCTTTATTTATAAATTTTTTTATTGTTGATAATGCAGTGTAATAATACGCAAATTTATACAACACCTTCTCTCTGGATAGCATTTATTATAAGGCACATTACAGGCATAGTAACATTGACACATATTCTATATAGTCATTGGACTTAACAGGTTCTTTACTGAAATAGATTGCAATGTTACATGGGCCTTCAAAATATTAATGTTATTATAATATAAAATGGACAATATCATAATTAGAGAATATCAGTTTGTCATTATATAATGATTACTCGGCACATTTTATCCCAAACTTTTTTGAGCAAATTGATATAATAAATTTAACAGCATGGTGTCAAATTAGATAAATAGCAAGTTCTTTGCGAAATTAGTGCCTTTTTAATGGAAATTTTAAATTAAGTATTAAGTTATTCTATAAGCGGAACATTTCGTGGCAAAATATTTCAACATTTTTGTATTATCTTCTTGTTCATAGTATGAAGTGACCTTTTTTTTTTGTGTGTCGGAAAATGAACTTTCTTTTAATAAACTGGGAGGCTAGCATTATGTGGACACATAATGTAGACCTGTTCTCTCTTTCAAAGTTTCATTACAAGCATGGCCAGCATTATTTTGCATTTGCCGTAATTTATTGTCTTGTGCCGATGGCCGACCAGTCAATACAGAATTACAATGATAAAGTCGTGATAGAACAAATGAGCATACTAATTTATTGGTAGCTTTTAGGGAGATATATAATTTTAATATGAGAGATTCTTTGTCATTCCATATAGCAAACTTTTCTCAAATGGGGAACTTGATTCTCCAGGAGTAATTTCAAAACCAAGATCTTCCCTAGGTTTCTGACTTTCTCTGTTAGGAAATTTGTTTCCCCATGTTTTTTAACAGATTATTATTTTCCACTCCAGATCTGGCAATTGGCAAAGAACAAAGTTGTTTACGTGAATTCTCTTAAAATGAAGATGGCCATTATCCTGGGTGTGGTTCACATGATTTTTGGTCTTTGCCTAAGTGTTTTCAATCACATGTAAGTGGTTCAGTCTTGATTTTTTTCTTTTTTTCATCGGATACACACAATGTGTACAACAATGGTGAGGTAAAATATGAGTGGCTGTTACAAATGCTAGAGAAACCTATTTAGAATTACACACTATATGTATATTATATGTTCTGTGAAAATTCAAGTATGTGTAAGAAGATGCACTAAACTGTATATTAATTACCTGTCATTTGTACACATATGTATTTGAGTTACTAGTAAAATGGATATGAGACCACCAGTAATAATATGCATGTAAGATGTTGAATGCTGTATTCAGAAGAAATAATCATACATTTGTGGTACCTTTTGTCATACCCATTAGGCCATTCTATAATACACCAATGTCATTTAATGGGAACATCACTTACATGGAATGATTCCTGGGGACACTGTTGTTCCAATAGAGTGGTTTTGACTACATTATGATTCATTTCTATAATGGTCAGTGATTTTGTCATTTCTTTTCATTGTGTAGCCACTTTAAGAGAAAGATGGACATACTACTTAAGTTTGTGCCACAGATGCTTTTCCTTTGCTGTCTATTTGGCTACCTGGTCTCTTTGGTGATCTACAAGTGGCTTACCTTTGATGCTGAAACTTCCAAATGTGCCCCACCTCTGCTTATTCGTAAGTATTGAGTACTTTTGACAAGATAACATAAAAAATAAATGTAAATATAGTAGTTTCCGCGAGAGTGCCTGGTGGTCAGGAAGCAGCCTAACCGGACACTTAGGCGGAGCGGGCACTCTTGCGATATCAACCTTGTGGATCCATAGAGGCCTAATTTTCATTATCTTTAACTTGAGATTTTAAATCTCTTGAAGTTTACAACTCATCTTAATACATGATTGTCATGTGTGGATGAAGGTCGTCTTGCTGAGTTTTGAAATCAATTTTTAGTTTACGAGCCATGCCATCTATTTCAAAAAGTTCAAAGACAGTCAGGGATCATTTTGTCGCGACGGGGAGGGACTCGAGTGCATTGTGTTGCGTAAATCTGGAGATGGTCATTCGTTTTTACCAACCACCTTATTAAGACAAGGCATGGGCTGTCTTGCGTCATTGAACAGCTGAGCATGTCTCTTCATCGACGTCCAAATCTAGGCCAC
>JBBPCV010773060.1:0-10737 GCA_037974505.1 Plocamopherus tilesii
TATTATTTACTAATTATTAGGCCTATATTATATAAATATTTATAATTTTTATGGTATATATATATATATATATATATATATATTATATATATATATACATTCTCGTTCATTCGTTCATTATCTAGAACTAGAAATCTAGATCTAAACTAGCAGCATTTGATACAGCTTTACAATGCATGCGCGCATACTCACACTGCCCATTCGACTCGTCCAGATACTGGTAAAAGAAAATATCTATCTAAAGATCTGTAAAGGAAGGTGAATCAAGAATTCTAATAGGGTGGTTTGACTATGCATGTGCTGGACTTCCGATCACTGGAAGTGTTGAGAAAAACAATAACATTTGGGGAAATGGCTTTAGCCAGTATTGAATAAAAGTAACTAATAATTTATTGTGACAATAAATTATTGCTTACTTTTATTCATTTCAATATTGGCTAAGCCATTTCCCCAAATGTTTTATTGTTTTTCTCCACACTTCCGGTGACCGGAAGTCCAGCACAAAGTCAAACAGATATTTAAAGTTATCTCATATATATATATAAAAATTCATATGAAGACAGTGAGCCAACAACAAAACCAAAGCACATCACAAACATGAACTCTTTAAATGGGCAGAATGGTCTGAATCAACCTAAAAAGGCATTAAAAAGTATGAAGAATAATAAGTAATTAATGCAGCCTACAGAATGAAGAATAATTTAAAGATAAGTAATGTACTGAATGAAGAATTATAATAGATGTACTCAATGTACTAAATAAAGATCAGTAGGTAATTAATGCACTGAATGAACAGTAGATGACGGATAAAGGTACATGAAATTTGTCTCTCCACTTTTTCGTTTGTCTCTCACTGGCTATCTATTTGTCGCTCTTCACCCAATTCTCACCTTGGCAGCTCTGTGATAGCCAGATTTTCTTAATGTGCATGAAAAAAAACTTTTAACTAAAAGCCACATACTTTTTAAAAAGGTGAATGTTTTCGAATTTTTGTAAAAGTTGCCAATGTTTCGGAGATTTTGGGAAAATAATGAGCGTTATAATTTATTCACTGCAAATATTACCATATAGTTATAAATGTGACTCAGTCTTCATTCTTGACAAACCAACTGAAAAATAGTTTCCCACATTTGTCCTACATCTCTTGATGCTAGTTCTAGGTCTACAAGAAGGTGTGTATAACTTAGTATAAATTTGCATAGCATATGCTTAGCACTAACATGATCATCAGATCCAGAATCTCCATATAAATTATATTATAGATCTAGACTTAGTCCTTTCAGTTCCATAGCCTATGTCTACCTATAAGTGTTAATAGGTCTCAGACTCATCGTAATAATTATATATGCTACTATTCTGTTCTCAACTCTCAACACAGTTGGAATAAAAATACTTTATATTATCACAACTAGTTGGAAATAAGATTTTTTCCCCTGCATGATTTGGAATAAAACATTTTTTGCCCTGCATGATTCCACAGATTCTTAACTGTTCTAACACCTTAGTGATTTAGGCTCATAGCCTCACCTTCAGCTTCAGAAGCTGTGTATATTAGGTGTTGACAGCTAATGTTTCTTCTTTTTTTTTTCTATTTGTTTCACAGGTGCAGGCCAAGGTGAGAAGTTCTCAACAGAAAGTCCTGGTCTATTTTTTTCCATGAAAAGCGTTTTATTTGATGAATAATAAGTGATGGAAAGTGTGGATTACTGAACTATCTTATACACTCATTGTGGATAACTTGATCAGATGCATATGATTGTAAAGATTACAATTTTGAATTTTTATGTTTATTCCACCTTTTCCATTATATATAGAACTGAAGAACATTTTTTTTTAGTTTTCAAACGTTTTTGTTGTTGCTGTTCCATTGTAATGAGAGAAAGTCAAAAGAGAAGCAAGTCATATATATAGATATATGTTTGTTATAATATTTTCAGCCAAGTAAAAATATTGCACATGTTGTGTGTTTGAGTTTGTGTATTTATTAAACAGAGACAGAATGCCTGAAAGAAAGACAAGCAGGCAGAGTGTTCAGGGTTTGTAAGTTATGAACTATAAATATTTGAAAAGGACAATAAGGGGTGGATATATAAGAAAGAACATTTCATAAAGAGTTAAGACACGTTCGTAAATGTAACTTGCAAATAATTGCAAGGCTTTTTGAGTAGAGATATGCATGCCTGTCTGAAGTCTGTTGATTTCACCAATGCTCTTGTTTCTATATTGTATTTTTTAGATGTTGGCCGAAGTTGCATCCTTCTCAGTATTGCAGGCAAGAACATAATGTTGGACTGTGGCATGCACATGGGATACAATGATGATGTAATATATTTATTATACTATATTTTCCATTTTACTGTTTATATATCTGTCTTCATTGATCTGAAATTGTCAATATATACATTTGAATTTGAAAATATGACAATTGAAAATATGTTTGTTTATTATAATTATGAATAAATTATTTAGGATACATAATATGATACATGATGATGTAATATATTTATTTATATTATAATTTCCATTTTACTGTTTATAATTATGCCTTCATTGATCTGGAAGTATTATTATAATCACATATGCATTTTATTTTGAAAATAAGAGAATTGAAATGTATTGTTTAATTTAGTTATAAATAAATTAAGTATGATACATGAGTGTTGTAAAAAATGCTTGAAAGGGGGATTTTTGATTTGTGGAAAAAAAAAACCATTTTTTTTCAGCGTCGTTTTCCAGACTTTACCTATGTCGCAAGAGAGGGTCGTCTTACAGAAAAAATCAACTGTGTCATTATCAGGTCAGAACATCAAACTAAATTTAAAGAAAAACATATAAAAATATAAGATAATTGGTTCCACTTTGGTGGCTAGTTTTACTGGAAATAGAAAGTTTTGTTACAGCATAACTTTTTTTTGCTTATTTGTTTGAAAAATGTTTATCAATCATGCATTAGTTTACTGGTTGCTTTGTATGATGTGTTCAGCTTTGTATGAAATGGCCAATGATTACAGCTTGAAACATGGCTCCTTTAATATGCTGCTGGCTTTTGTATGATATTCTTTTTTTTTCATTAATGTGTTCTAAAGGATTCATAGCTGAAGTGAAAGATTTGACCTCATGCTACTCTGCTGGTGTTGTTTTGGTTAGCTTTTTATTTTGAGGGAAAAGGGGGATGTAGTTGTTCTAAGTAAATATTTCTGTTTGCTTTGGGTTTTTTTTTTCAGGTTTTTTTTTGTTTTAATCTAGCCTTGATTTCTTAATGAAATATTGCAATGTGTTGTCAAATGATTTTTTCTTCATCTTTACAGCCACTTCCACCTAGATCATTGTGGAGCTCTTCCTTATATGACAGAAATGGTTGGTTACGACGGCCCCATCTACATGACACATCCCACTAAAGCCATTTGTCCTATTTTACTGGTTGGTCTTTTGTAAAAACTTTTTTATATGAACTTCAATAACAAAAAAATGTGCATGTAAACTATGGAAATAATATTAGTAAGCGCTTGCAATTGCGCGTATATGTTTAAAAAAGATGATAAATTTTAACGTTTGTTTGAAAAATGCTCAGTTGGTTCTCTTTACATGAAAAATTAAGATATATTCTTTCTACACTGAGAATGAAAAGTATGAAGTAAAATAGGAAATTGTAATTCTAGCGTAATCTTTAATGAGCTAAATTTGAACTCAATACAAATGTTTTCAATCGCCTGGTTACTTCATAAAATTTGACAATGACATTTCGATGTTTTAAAGTCATGTGTTCTATTGTTAAGTTTTAAAAATATTATTTTATTGTTGTAGAAATGTAAGGAAAGAATTTCCTTAGAATTGAGTTGTTAGAAGAAGGTTTGTTTGAGATATATATGTACATCTGGTTATATGATCTGGAGTGTGCAGTTGTTGAAAGTATTCAAATTTCTTAAGATTCAAACTTCAGAAGCCATCTGAATACAAAATATGGATAGCTTATTATTTATCATTAAAGAAGTTATGTATATAAAGCCACATCAGCTGTCAAATGGAATCGTTTGGTTATGGTACTCAAATTTCCAGAGAATTTGGTTCTTTGAAGATCTCCACCCAGTAAAGAATTTTTCTCTCTACCTAGGATTTAAGCTTTTATTTCAAATAGGCTCTTTTTTTTTCCTTTTTCTTTGTTTTGTTTTACTCTGTCTTGTATCATTATTTACAAGTGTGCGTAATATTTGTTTCCCTGCCATACTTTTTATTCAGGAGGACTACAGAAAAATCACAGTGGAGAGGAAGGGTGAAACCAATTTCTTCACATCAGAAATGATAAAAGCCTGCATGAAGAAAGTTGTAACTGCTAACTTACACCAAGTTATTCAGGTGGGTCATACTGCAGTCAAAACTTTGTGAAAAGTATACATAAGATGCAGATAATCATGTACATTAAAAAAAAAAAGAATCTTTGAATTGTTTTCTTATGGAAGAATATTGTTTCACGGAGCACTTTGAGTCTTAAAACTTGAGCAACCAGTGTTGTGTTCTTTGTTAACATTTTTAAAACAAAACAAAAAACCCCAACTTATTTGTTCAGCATTCTGTGGCCTTTTATTATTCAAACCTTTATTACTTACCTTTTGCAAGTAATGTGTTGAATTTTTCAAGCTCATCATCATCATCATTATTATTATTATTATTATTATTATTACTATTATTATTATTATTATTATTATTATTATTTATTGTTATTCTTATTATCATTATTATTGTTAGTAGTAGCAGTGGTAGTAGGAGCAGTAGCAGGAACAGGAACAGCAGCAGCATTATAATTGTCATTATCATCATCACAATCATCATCATCATCATTATTGTTGTTATTATTATTATTATTATTATTATTTTTATTAATATTATTATTAAAGCTGCTATTATTGAAATTGTTATCATTAATTTTTTTTTTCATTACTATTATTAAGATTGAATCTTGATGTAAAGAGATTGCTACAAACCTTCACACTAGTCCGCATCTCAGCCAAAGTGATACAGCTGAAATAATTTTTCATTCATTTCAGGTTGATGAGGATTTGGAAATCAAAGCATACTATGCCGGTCACGTCTTGGGAGCTGCCATGTTCCAAGTTCGGGTCGGGCAAAATTCTGTGGTTTACACCGTGAGTTGTTATTAACCTTTATTTCTTCATGAATCAATCGTGATCCGATAAATGCTAAAGTTTTGTGTAACAATGCTATGTAAGGTGTAAGCAAAGCAGAAAGTCGTTCAGATTTGTTTTTGTTGAGCTCTAACTCCCAAGTGTGGGTCTTGAACATGTCTTTTCCAGTAGTTTGTGTTCTACTGAGGCAAAGGTTAAAAAAAAAAAAAAAAAAGGACTGAAATGCATATAGAGTCTGAATAATAATGCCAGAAAATTGTGTGTTTCTGTTGTTTATCTTGAAGCTTGTCAAGGCCATATTCTTCATTTAGACTTTGTTTCTTTGCATTGTAATAGATTTGTGGGACTTGGATATTGTGGCTCCCGCTAGCCAGTGCCAATAGATCTTTACAGTTCCTCCCCATGTGTATTATCCTATGTGAGAGGTTATTTTTTAGACTTTTCCCAAAACTCAGACAACTGAAATCTTCATAATATGTCAGTCTGAAATACCAAGTAAAGGAAAATAAAGAGCTTTCAGAGCCAGTGAGGTAGATCTGGGAGATCTTCAACTGTGACCTTTGCCTTTGTGAAGCTGAAACTAAAGAATTTTCTAAATCTGCTTGTCTAATGTAACATTTCCAATTTATACACGTATTCATAATGTTCAGCGTTCAATTAATTTACAAGTGATATTTTGAAGATTTCAACCTAGACTGAGATCCACATATCTGTGTAAAAGTTTCCTTTCGTGCCCCATAGATACAATATTAGTCTTCTTATTTGCCGTAAATGTTCATTAATCAAAAGACCAATCTTTAAAAAGTAGCAAAGGCACTGTGAGAAACAAATTCAGGTAAAATGACAGCGACAGCAACTAAGTGTCTGGTTTTCTCACTCTATTTTAGAGATATAGAAAGTTTAGACAATCTGCAGACTGATCATTTTCTAGTCTGTTTATTAATTTGAGGTGTGGTTGGAAGACCTAACACTGATTTCTTCTCCTTCCATATTAAAATGTATGCATTCTGTTTTACATGTGTTTTTGTCTGCATACTTAGAAATTTACATATACTGGTTTCAAATTATGAATTAATGGATAAGTTTTCCTGCAAATCAGTTGAATGTTTTTTTTTGTTTGTTTTTTTGTTTGTTTTGTTTTTAAAGTTTAATTAAATTGAAACTGGAAAACATCAAACATTTGGTAGTCAATGTGGACTTTTAGATGCAATAGAAAAATTACCTGTTGTTAACCAAAGTGGACCAAAGACACTGGAAGCCTTAAAGTAAAGTGAAATAGTAACTTTGTTACGCTGTTTCTAATCTTTTCATTATGTGTATGGTATAATAGTATAAAGTTATATTACAGCCTGTGAAAGATGTGGAAATGGTATTTAGAAGAAGTGTAAAACAAACAGTACAAATTACAAATTACCTAGAGTACAAATTACATGTATCATTTCCGTAAAATATGTTGAAATGCAGATAATAATAATATTTATTTTGCTGTGAGCAATGACTTACCAAATTGAAAATTGCCTTTAAATAAAATTTGTATGATCACTTATACCATAATTATTACTATTATTAAAAATGGCCATAATTCTGTTTTTGTTTTGTATTGTTTGTTTGTCTTATGTGGGCGTTTTTCTCCTTCCTGATTGCGCCATTTTTTTCCCAAGGGTGATTATAATATGACGCCAGACAGACATTTAGGGGCTGCTTGGATTGACAAATGCCGACCGGATCTGCTCATAACAGAAACCACCTACGCCACCACCATCCGTGACTCCAAGAGATGCAGAGAGAGAGATTTTCTGAAAAAAGTCCACACCTGCGTTGAGAGAGGAGGAAAGGTTTGTTTAATATGGTGTCTCACGGTTAGCGGTTCAGTCAAACCTGTGGTTGTCACCTTAATTTTTTCTGCCCATCTCGCTTTCATCGGTCCACAGAAGAATGATTGGACTCTTCTGTCCAGGCTGTCTGGTAGACTTGCAATGAGTTGCTTTTCTAGTGTGCTTTTTGCAGACGGCAGTGTATACCAGAGATAATGTTGACATATATGCAAGACTAAGTATTTTAATGTTTGCTGTAGGACATAGTTAAACAGAAATTCTAGGGACCAATGCTTTTATTTCAGTTCAACATTTTTTGGTTGAAATAAAATGGACAAAGTCGACAAATATACAACGCTTCTTACTTTCCGTTCAAAAGTAGGCATTGTAAGTCCTTGGTATGCCTGGTAAGTACTTGTATATGATCTGTCTCTCTTTTCGTTTGGGTTTTGTTTTTATTGTTGTCTTCTTTGTTAGTTTCCTCTCAGCCACGTCTTTGATGATGATTTGTAGCTTGGAAATTAAAATGAGTAAGCCATTTACATTCTATTAGACATGTTGAATTAGTAAATTATCGTAGATCTGCAATGATACTGATATCACATAACAAAAATGAGACTAGGCTCTGATAATGTTTAGCAATAGGGTATGGCACATTTTATTTTTTATATATTATTGTGATTAGCATACATTTTGAATATGCACCTACATACATAATAGAATAGACACTTTCAGACGCACACTACCCACAATGGAGCAATGTGGAGCGTCTTTGTTATTGTAATGGTACAAGGCCAGTAGTCTTCCATCTTGTGTACCAATAGGTCTATTCTTCTACTTGGTTAGTTGATTCAAGGAAGTGCAAAGACAAAATTTAGTTTGGTTCAACTGTCATAAAATGTTAGACGCTTTCAGTTTATTATGAAGTTTGATAACAATAACAATTAATGAAGTGAAACAGTAATTTTGTTAGTCTTTGGTATGGCAGTATTTTTGGTTTACTCTTGTCCCTATGTGTATATTGTAGAGGACATTATCTGCATGGGTATTTTATTTGGCAAGGAGATATGGTAGTATTATTTCCACCACATGGTTTTGCTATATTAATTAATATATTTGTGTGTGTAATTTTTCTTTTAGGTCTTGATACCTGTTTTTGCCCTTGGACGTGCTCAGGAACTTTGCATTCTTCTTGAGTCATACTGGGAAAGGATGAACCTCAAAGTGCCAATATACTTCTCCCTTGGTTTGACGGAAAAGGTATGCTTTTCATTTGGAAACATCATCCTGTGCAATAGATTCATGAGTCAGATTTCTAGTGTGTACAGAAAAATTCAATATGTTTGTATATATATAACATATCTTTATCTCTGTTTCCAGATATTATTCATTTTATGTTGTGTCTTTAAGGATGATCATCATTTTCAGCATTTTATATCGCTGTGTGGAAGTTCATAATATCAACGAAGAATTTATAAATTATTATTATTATTATTATTATTATTATTATTATTATTATTATTATTATTACTATTATTATTTCTTTTTTTATGGATACAAAGTGCATGCTGAATTTGCACACATTATAGTAGAGACCAAGCCGCATACATATGTGTAATTGTTTTTTATTTATCTCTATCTTTCCTTCAGGCCAATCATTACTATAAACTGTACATTACCTGGACAAGCCAGAAGATCAAAGAAACTTTTGTGCAGCGCAACATGTTTGAATTCAAGCATATCAAGGTACCAGTATATTATTGTTGTCACTTTGTGTCGGACAGGGTCGACAGAGTTTCAGCACGATTCCTGGATTCCCGTTATATCGATTTGCATCAATTCAGGATTCTGTTGGTGGTGGGAAAAGAGATGGAGAGGGGAGCAGTGGAAGTCTTTTAAAAATTACTTAAAATAGAATTCCATCTATATGTGCATTTATATATTATGTATATTTATATATGCCCCTGTCTCTTAAATCAGTCACTTGTCATGATATTTTCTGGCCCAATTAAAAACAAGGGAATGTCAGAAACAGCCAATGTCCAGATTCACATTGCACTGCCATGTTTTGAGGTGAAGAATCTTCAGGAACAGGGCAAGATAGTTGTCAATGATCTCCACAATCTGAAAACAATCATTCTATTGGCCCTAGCTTTCACTTTTGCATAGCCTCAGTGTGGAATGCCTTGTCATCATTTACAAGAAACACTGGAACTTTAACTCTTCACACCTAAGCTGAAAACAGAACTGTTTAAGCAGGTTTCATTATAGACACCTCGATATTGTGTTATAATTTAGTGATGCTATTTTTGATTTTAGCCAGTGTTCTAAAATTGAGCATTTTAGTGGAGTTCTGTGCTATATCAATTCCTGTCTATCATTATCTTAATGAAGTCAAGTCTTTTTGTCAGGGCCTGTATGTTCCAATAAAAGAAAAGATCAGTTCCTTAGACTATTGGTCTTTTCCAGTTCGGCCAGGCTTATGATATAAAAGCTCTATCATTAGAAACAGTTTAATCCTCATAATGCAAAACACCAAAAAAACAAACAAACCAAAAACAAAAACAAAAAAAGAAAAAAGAAAGAAAAGGAAAAAAACAAACAAAAAAACAATGCTTTTTCCGTTTCATCCGGCTAGGCTTTTGACAGGGCCTACATAGAGAACCCAGGTCCCATGGTTGTATTTGCCACCCCTGGCATGCTCCACGCCGGCTTGTCCCTGCAGATCTTCAAAAGATGGGCCCCAAATGAGAACAACATGGTGAGTACCACAGTATTTATTTTATATTTGTTTCATGCTAGTCCTCTGAATAGCCTTTGCCCCTTTTTCCCTCTTTTCTTCTTCACAAAAGTGTGTTCCTAGAGGTTTATAAGCCGTTCAAACTGGATAGGTCAAAGCACATAGGTCAAACCTAATTGATCATGGCCGGTGGGTAAATGGGATGGATTCTTTGTCTGGCTGAAGATGATCCATCTGATCTCGGAGGTGGAACACTGTATAAATAAACCATTTCTGTTTTTGCCAATGACTGGTGCTTGGTTGTAGCCAAAGTGCCATGGTAGCACAGCCCTGAAAACAGCATTGCAGCAGTCTTATTCAGCAACCCGAAAGGTGCTCACGTGATCTAGATAGGTGTAACAGTAAAAGTCAAAGTTTAAGTTGACATGCAAAGGGATCCCTCAAGAGATATTGCTTTTTAGCAACTTGTGAAGTGATGATGTTGATCATATGCTGTTAGAGTGATTGTCCATTTTACTTGTTTAATGACAAAGGCCATGTGTTATTTAGTTGCGTTGCTGCTATATGTATATTTGTATAAAAAAACCAAATTATGTAGCCTCTTCTCCAATTATATATGAATAGTACCATGTATAACATATAGCAATGAATTTGGTCTTCTGCACCTTCCATGTAATAAAAAGAAAAAGAAGAAGGAGGAGAAAGGTAAGATCAAAGGGATTTTGGTTCTTATGTTTTTATTCTTTCTCTCTTTGAAGGTGATCATGCCTGGGTATTGTGTCCAGGGCACTGTGGGCCACCGAATCCTCAATGGTGTGCGCAAGATTGAATTTGAAAACAAGCAAGTTGTACGTAAACACATGATCTGTTATAGACTACGTAGAAAAAGTCTTCATGTTTTTGCTGTCTTGCATTCATGTTTGTATAATAGTTTGATGTTCGTTTTTTCTATCTTTTTGTGAGGAGATGTTTTAATGTATAGTTGTTTTGTATTGATGTTTTAATGTATAGTTGTTTTGTATTGATGTTTTAATGTATAGTT
>JBBPCV010773171.1:2500-10734 GCA_037974505.1 Plocamopherus tilesii
TGTCTTTAATTTTAAAGTGGAAGGGTATAATATTATTCGTCTCATACAGAAAATACTTGATTGAGTTTTTAATCATTGTCTAATTGGTAGCTGTTTTAAATCCCATGAACTTTGTTGATCCATTCTTACTTATTCTACAAAGTCCTGTTATTTCGATGCCTTATTTAAATCGAAATATGTTCAATGAACCATGCTATACTTTCATGAGAAACTCTATATTTAGAACCAGATACAATAAAATTATATAAACCATCTATGGATTTTTTTCATGTTTCTGTTTTACTCTCATTGAAGGAGGCGTACAACGTTTGGCATATCTTTTTACAATCACTGTACACTATTAGAAACTAGAACGAAATACAAATAAATATAATTATCATTTAAAGATTTATCAACTCAAGCAGAACCTGCTTGAAATTGGACGACATATATTTAGTATTACTGATATTCACGATACTGATTCATAGATGAAAAACAACATTCATTAGAAGTGAATATTCATATCTGGTCCTCAATCTGTGTGTAAACATTTAAATTTACATATGATTGAAATACTTCAACAATGACCCTTATCAAATTGCATAAAATTTTAATATTTCGTCAATGACCCTTATCAAATTGCATAAAATTTAATACTTCGACAATGACCCTTATCAAATTGCATAAAATTTAATACTTCGACAATGAACCTTATCAAATTGCATAAAATTTAATACTTCGACAATGAACCTTATCAAATTGCATAACATTTAAACACTTCGATCTTAATCCATTTCCCCTGTAGACAGAAAGACCCCCGAATGCAAGCCACATCATGGTTCCCCAAGACGACATGGACCTAGGGGCAAACGGAGTTCCTTTGTATCTGGTTGCCACGCAGCTGATCCTCGGCTTCCTGGTCATCCTGGAAAATCTCCTTCTCCTGTGCGTGGTCTGCAGAAACAGCGACCTCCATTCCACCAGCTACCTGTTCATCACCTCGCTGAGCATCGCCGACCTGGTGATCGGGGGACTGTCCCTGGCTGGGGCCGTCTATTACCTGGTGGTCTTCTACAACCCGTCGGACACCTCGGTATCAGTCAAGTCCCTGGCCACCACGGTCTACATCTGCCTGGCCATGGGGATGTCCATGCTGTCGTGCGTGCACATGGCCGTCGTCTCGCTGGAGAGGTACTTCTACATCGTCCACCCTTTCCTCTACCAGAAGCACACCTCGGGTCGACACCTAATCCGGAACCTCATTTGCGCCATTTGGACTTTTGGCGCAATTTACATTGCTCTGCTTTGCTTCGCGCAAACGAAAATAGGCTACATTAGCGTCTTATACGAATGCGATTCGATAATAAAATTCAGCGCGATTGTAAGCGTGTATGTTCTTTCCACCTCTGTCACGGGAGTGTGCTACGTCCGAATTTTGTGCGTTGTACGTCATCAAAGACGTGCTATTCGGTCAGTGGAAACTTTGAACGGAAACGCAGTCAAATTGTTCAGAAATGCTAAAATTTTGAAATTCTTTATCTATGTCTTTGGATTATATCTGATGACGACCTTGCCAGCAATGTTTGATATGCTTTTCCACGAACAAGTCAAAATCCCCCCTAGAATACGGTTTATCCTTGTGCCTTTCATTGTCTTAAATTCAGTGACAAATTTCGGCGTTCTAATAGCCGTTGATAAGAAATTCAGAGGGATTTTAGTGAAACATTTCCTCTCGAGTCAGTACCCCCAGTGACATCAAATGAAACAGATTTTGCGCAGCTAGTATCCTCAGTGAACTCAGAAGAAACAGTTCTGGGGGCTGTCAGTTTCCATGGTGACAGCAAAGGAAACAGCCTTAGTGTATTCAGGATGTTATACAGAAAATATCCATGGTGACATAAAATAAAACAGTTCTGTGTAATCATTAACGATAGTGACGTCATAGGAAATAATTCAAGTAAAGTCAATATCCATAAGGAAATTTAAGGAAACAGTTTCTTCTGTATCCATAATGATATCTAAGCAGTTTATTCGGTATCCATAGTGATATCTAAGGAAATAGTTTATCCAGTATCCATGATGAAATCTAAAGAAACAGTTTATCCAGTATCCATAATGAAATCTAAGGAGACAGTTTATTCAGTATGTACGATTGATGCATATTTGAATTTAGTTTCATAATTCTATCTTCACCTTTGGTTATTTCTGCGGGAAAGAACCCTATGTGGCATTGCATTATTTTAAACTTTTTTTTTTTTTTTTTTTGGCAATTTTTGGAAAGAAATCCGTTTTTCGTCTTCTTATTTTAATTTTTATTTCATGGGGAAAGATTTTCTCTTTGTTTCATCATTTTCATCATTTCGATCACCTAATAAGAAAGGGTTCCCTTTTCTCCATCCACTCAACCGTAGCCCTATTGTCAATCTTAGTATCTTTATGTTAATTCTATTGTGGTCCCAATGTCGATCTGCACATCTCTAAGTGAATCTATTCTAAAGTGGTCCCACATGTGAATCGGTGTGTTAATTTATCCCAATGTGGTCCCAAGGTACACCTGTCCTGTTCTTCGATACAGTTTTTTCGATGATCTTCGCATTACCATGGAAACGTCATCGGTCCTGGCTTTTTAAAATGATAACGGGTATAACTTTTAGATCTATCAGACTCATTTTCAATGTTATATTATGAACATATGTAATTGTAAATCAAACGCTTTTGTTGTAGACTTTTAATATGTTATATACATCTGCAGTGAATCACCCTTTTCTCATTTTAAAATGCAATGCATTATGTAAATACGTGTGTGATTATGTGGACTTTTGCGCATGTAGCAGTATAAAAAAATAAACAAAATCTCTGTTTCATATTAACTTTTCTTTGTAATTTATCATTTTGTTCTAAAACTTATATGACTGTAGATACGTCTTGCAACGGAGCACGAGTCGACATTGTCAACTCTTGTTTAATTCTGTTCATCTTGTCAACGCCTGTGCTTATTGTTGTCTTTTGTTTTGTTTTTGGTTTGGTTTGGTTTTTTGTTTTGTTTTGTTTCTTTTTTGCATTTTTTAGGGTGGGGGGACTTTTGTGCTTTGCTTTCTTATGATGGCTTATTATTTGCTTGTTTATTTCTGCAACGGTGTGTGTGGGGAGGGCTGGTCTTCTGAAGGACTGGCATGTCCTAACCGTTACTTGATCAAATTAAGACATTTAACGCATCGAGTCTATTTCTGGTATATAATAAAACTACAAAGTGAAGATCTCAAGATGAATATAAAAAACAAGACAATAATTTATAAAATAAGTAAAAGTCTCCACTTTGAAAACAAAACATTGAATTTTCAGGTTGAAACGCTTCTTCGGAGAGTAATGAGTAACAAATATGACAGTTGGAGTAACTGAAAGAGTACAAGTAAATACAAGATATCTAAATCTACTGAAAAAGGAAACTAAGCTTATGTTCAGATTTCGTGTCCTGCCTGTAAACAATATTTGTGTTAAAGCATACAACACCAGGCCTGAAGTGCAGTACTGCATACAGAAAAATGGCCTGATTTCATTCTTAGGCTGTCTGTTGGACATGCCTGCAACTTGGATATCAGAAAAAAATTCTCCAGTCTGAGATTTGTTGACATATGGAACACTTATTACAGGTTACTTATCTCCTTCGTGACTTGTGTCACATAAGGCCTTCATAGATGTTTCCCACATTTCCCTGTTGGTTGCTGCTTTTCTTGTTTAGCCCCATGTCTTCCATCCTGCTGCTTTTCTTTCCTTTTTCACAGTTTTTGGCCATGTTGTTTTTGGCCGTCCTCTCTTTCTTCTTTCCTCTAGTGTTCAGGTTAAGACTGTGTGTTTGATCTTGTCTAAGGATATGGCCGATGAATTTCCATTCTCTGTGTTTAACTTCTACGTTAAGTGGCTTTATTCCTGGAATAGCCTACTACCCCGAAGTACTATTACCACGTGAGGCCTGAATGCAAAATAAAATGAGGTAGGAAAATTCCTGAGAAACTACAAATTCATCACAGATTGAAAGCAGTTCTTCAGCCTTCACAAGGTGGTATGGACGGAGAGGAAAGAACATCAAAAGGTCTAAGTAAGACCTTCAACGATTAATTCCATGTATTATGTAGTACTTGGGAGCGTGGATAGCTCCGTGGTTAGGGCACTCGACCACCAGGCTAAAGGTCAGGTGTTCGTTCCCAGGGCTGTGCAGGCTTGAATTAAAATCCGAGTTTTTCGGGGTTTTTTCTGCCTCCTGGTCCTGTGGTGGGCAGGATAAATGAGTGGCTAGTCCCATCGGAGACGGACGATAAACTAGGAGGTCTCGTGTGCCTTTGCGCATGTGAAAGAATCCGCGGTGGTTAAAATCGATAAGAGCAGGCCATATCGATTCCTACCAAAGTTCTTTCGGACGCATTCACCCCTACACTCTCTTCTACCTCAGACTTATTGACCAGTTCATTACTCTGGGTTCAAATTAGAAGAGACAACGATCAGAGTGGAAGAGATTGTGGCTGGGCACCCACACTTCTCTTAGAATTCTAGCCCAGGCGTGGCAATTCCATTGCTACAAGATCGTCAGCATTGACGCAAAAGGCGTATACTCAGTATGTGTTCATCCATTGGCTGATGCAGTACTCCACAAATGGTCTCCATGCCGATACTCTCTCTGTGTCTTCTGCTTTCTTCATCCATTGTTCGCTTTCTGTCTTTACGACGTCATCTCTATATTTTCCTACTTTTTCCCCCTCTTTTTGGTTCCATTCTGTGTACTTCTTACTCCAATTTGTTGTCATCTCGTCTTGGTACATGTCCTGCCCGCGGCCATTTTTGTTGTAATATGTATGTTTCTATGTCAATAATTTTTGTTGTAATATGTATGTTTCTATGTCAATAATTTTTGTTGCAATATGTATGTTTCTATGTCAATAATTTTTGTTGTAATATGTAAATAAATGTTAAGGTGAATAATTTTTTTTCTAGATAAAAGCGTGGAACCAATAATTAGTCTATGAGAGAAGAACTAAATTACGTAAGGAGAGCGTTGAACGAAGAGAGTTGAGATATGTTGGGATTTTTTTTTAGCATTATGTAACAAATAGGTAAGATAATTTTAGAAGGAAATGTAGCATATTAAAAGAACACAAGGGAGACAATCGAAACAAGTGGAGAGAAGTACAGTTACTGTATAACGGAAACTCTTCAAATGACGTCAATCTGATCAACAAAAGCAGACAGCTTAACCCTCTCGCGACGCTAAACGGAGACGAATCGGTGTCACTGTCCCGGGTTCAGTTCTCAGTGGAACCACACATTTTTCTTCCTTATTTTTTGATATATTTAATTCTTCTGTATAATTTGGACACATATTGAGACGTAACCCTGAAATTCCCGCAAAGCAATGACATTTTATTTCACGGATAACATCAAGAGACCAAAAGGAAGACCAACAACAATACTCCAGTAATACTAAATAACGACCTGAAGAGACTTAACAACAACACAAACCAACTAACATGAAGGAAAGATTTAGAAAATCTAAAAGACCGCGCACAAAACAGACAAAATTGGACAACATTTACAACAAGGATTAGGAGAACCGCCGAAGCTGCGAGATCACAATGACATGACACCGCCAGCGGAAATTAAGAATAATTTGTAAATATTTCTATGGGTGGTGTTTGAAACTATGGGGTCTATTTGAATTGTCTGGATCTAGTGTGTTAGTTCTGATTCTTTTTCTTCTTCAAAACAAAACAAAAACAAAAAAAACAAACAAACCTGAGGTAAACTGAGGACTTTTGTCAACGCGCCGAAAAGCTAGTATTTACATGTTAATGTTATATGTTTTAGATTTTGTTCAAAATCGACTGTATCTTTACTGCACTTAACACTAACTGGCAGTTTATTCCAAAATCTACAAGCACTAGGGAAGTATGAATATAAATGACTATCTAGACTAGAAGATGGCAATGTAAATGTTTGAACACCAGATCTGGTATGATTAATTTTCATTTGAAAATTTTCAAGTGGTAATATAGCTTGGTTTTTAATTGCCTTGTACTTTGTAGAGGATGGTTACCTTATTTCTTGCTCTTTGTTATTTGAGTGGTATCCACTGCAATTTGTTCATGTTTATTTTTGTGTTACATGATGTGTAGTTACAGCTTTGGTTACGAATCTGCCTGCATTTTTTTCTAAATCATCTATTTGTTTTGATAATGTGGATCCCATACACACCCTCCGTAATCTAAGACTGGTTTTACTAAAGCTTTGTAGCACTTATATCTAACTTATCTTTGTGACGCAGTACAAATGGGGCCTATAAGCGATCGGATAGAGTATAATATAGTAAATGGGTAAATGGGTAGGATCACTGGTTTGAGCCCTGCTTCGGCATCTGTTTTTTTTTCCTTGGGCAAGAAAGTTCACCCCTATTGCTCTCATTGGCGGCGCTGTACTGCGGCTGACGCCTGGGTCTATTCCTGTCTTCCTTCGGGATAGACCCCAAAGACTAATCTTCCCCTGGAGTCATTAAATGGCTTTATATTATTATTATTACAGTGTATATATTTATTATTGGAGACTTTTGGGATTTGACAAACACCTCCATACCTCACATTACCACCTCAACTGATCCTTCTTTGTCTGAACACGTGTAGATCTACTCATTTTACTTGGATGGGGAAAAGCAGCACTCATGATATCACTATCATCCGACCAAAAACTGCCCATTTCCTGACATGTACTTATTAGCTATTAGTTAGGCCTTTTGCGCCAATGTTGACGAGCTTGTAGCAATGCCATATTGTTACGCCTGGGCTAGCATTAGTATTATGAGAGGAGAATGGATGTACCTCGTCGTACTCTCTCCTCATCTGATCTTTGCCTCTTCCGCTTGAATTATGAGTAAAGTATTGGTCAATAAGTCTGAGATGCAAGAGGTTGTAGGGGTGAATGAGTCTGAAAGAAATTTTGTTACAAATTGAATTTTGCCAGGCTGGCGGCTGATATGACCTGCACTTTTCGATATAAACCGCCCAGGGTTCTGACAGAACAGTGTCCAGCCCGGGTACTGTTTGTTATTGTTGAGCTTGTGTATTGTTTTGTTTAACTCATGTTGAGTGATGGGTACATCATATCCAATAATAGTGGATTTTTCTATACCTTATTATTATTTATCATAAAATTTTTGCATACGTAAGATATTATATCTCCTGTATGATATCTTTGGCATTATTTAATATTTTGATGTTTCTATACTATTTTGCCCGTCTTAAAGTCTTTTCCTTACATTTTTTGACACTTTTCACTGCTTTATACATCCGCATGCTGTCTCTTATATTTCAACAAACAAAATTAAACCAGACAAAAAGCAACAAAAAAAACCACCAAAAAAAATCAATAAAAAAACATAAACACGGCGAATAAAATGAGAGAGGAACGAGATAAAAAGGATAAAAGGATAACGAAAATCAATTATATTTTTTAATAATCAGCCTTCCTCCTAATCGCTTTTACTTTATAATTCTGCCATCGACTTAGACGCTACATTTGACACGGGGCTGATCGATTCCACTAGTTATTAATTAATTTGTTATTTATATTCATGCCCCTGTTAGAGATCAACTTTACTATATTGAAGAAAATTACAAACAAAAATTACACACCAAAAAAAAAAGAAAAGAAAAAGAACAAAGTGTAAAAAAAAAAAATGGAGGGATAAAAAACGCCAACAAAAAATAGAAATAAATCCGAGCCAAAATACAAACAAACAAAAAAACAAACAAACAAACAAACGAAATCATACAAACCAATCAATAATATTGAACCAACGGACCAAGATCTGCGTTCCTAAAGCAATTCTAAGCTTTTGACCTGTGCAGAAAAAAAGGGGATTAAAAAAGTCACACGCACAAGAAATGGAAAAAGACTCAAAGAAACAAAACAAAATTAACCGCTGTCAACAAAAGAATCCCAAACCTCCATCCCCAGTAAAAAAAAAAAAAAAAAAAAGAAGCCCAACAAAAAACAGCAATAAAAAACAAAACAAAAACAAAATAATCTCCCCCCCCCCCCCAACCCCCATTCCAAAAAACAACAACAACAACAACAACAACAACAACAACAACAAAATACATAAAAAATTAACAAAAAAAACAACAACCAAAAAACAAACTCAACAAAAAAAAAAAAAAAAAAAAAAAAAAAAAAAAAAAAAAAAAAAAAAAAAAAAAAAAAAAAAAAAAAAA
>JBBPCV010773282.1:0-15777 GCA_037974505.1 Plocamopherus tilesii
AATCTAGAGTTATTAGTGAAATTCCCACAGTCAAGACTACGAAAGTAATAACAAAAATACAATACTAAAAAAAAAAATTTAAAAAATCATTGATCTTTCAAAGACAGGGTATGAATTGTGTATTTAATGCGGAAATTGTTATGCATTTGTTTTCTCAGGTTTGCACCAGATACCTTTACTCAATATCCAAACGTCACTTGTTTACATGTCACTCTATATCCAAACGTCACTTGTTTACATGTCACTCTATATCCATTTGCCAATTTTTCTAAATGTCCCTCAATATCCATTTGCCATTTTTTTACATGTCACTCAATATCCATTTGTCTTTCTTTTTTTTTGTTTTTATTGGTCTGATATATATATATTTTTTTTTAGAAGATGAAGGGAGTCTAAGTATGTCTATGTACCTTATGCCCTTTGGTCTCTATTGTTACTGCTGACTTAATTTTTTCTTATTGACTTTTACTGCACTCTTTTATGATGATTTAGCTAATTCATAAACATTTCTTGTACAGTAACAGAGGTTGGTCTTTGAAGACTTTGAAGATTTTCACTTCTCTCATTAAGTAGAAACTCCAAATTTAAACCTCCATGGGAAAAGAAAAAAAGGTTGTAATTGTGAGGTGGTCTTAATTGAGATGTTGTATATTTTTTTAAACCAATGTAATCATGAAATCAACTGCACTGACAGCTAAGTTTTTACAATGTAATGTTTACTCTTTCTACAGAGACAATCTCTTCTGTTTTATTTACTAGAGCAGTGGTTTCGATAAACTATTATACAACTAAAGAAATGTATCTTATTTTAAATTTGTCGTGGATTTTTTTTATTTCACTGCCCTTTTTTTGGTAACTGAATAATCAAACAAATAAGTTGGTTGAGAAACACAGAACCTGCACTCACTGTCAAGACAATAACAGTTGCATTATATACTAGCCTCTTCCATGATCACTGCCTGTTTAATTCAATACCTTATCTTGTCTCTAGTACTGGTCCAAAAATAGAATGACCTCCACTAGGTCTTTGAAAAAAATCCTGCCCGACATGGCTGATTGCGATCTACTGCAAGCTTAGTGTTCACTTCACCTCTGAAAACTCTCACTGATTCCTTTTACATGACATTCTACCAGCTTTTGTTTTAGTCTTAGTCTTAATATTAGTCTCAGTCTTCAAAGAAGCTGACACAGTAAATAATATTATGATGTTGGTAATGCATATTTAAGCTTTTGTTGAAAATCTTCAGTGTCATTGGTGTATTTGACATTGATTGGAAGGTTATTTCATGATCTGAATGTACTAAGGAAATATCGGCACCAGATCTGGTGGTTATTTTTCATTTTGAATTCTCCAAGTGGTAATACTACTAGGCCATTAATTGCTTTGAAAAGAATGATTACCTTATTCCGAGCTCTTTTTGAGGGGTATTCACTGCCATTTGTTCATGACTACTTTTATGTCACGATATGTACAGCTATAGTTACTGGTTATAAATCAGCGTGCATTTTTATGTATTTTCTCTATGTCATTTATTTGGTTTTGATAATGTGGATTCCATATGCGCCTTCCATATTCTAAGATTGGTTTTACGGTGTTTTATAGCTATTATCTTTGTTATTTTGAGGACAGTCAATGATATTATGTTACAGGGATGCTAGTAGACAATTTGTGTTTTGACACATTGCTCAGTGCTAGTCTTCCCATTGTAGCGTATTATCTGTTATAACGCCTAGGTAGTTTGCACTATTTGTAATTTTCAAGATTTTGGCTTTGTATGTAATAGTTTGATCCTGTAAGTTTTGTTTTGCTTTATATTTTGTTTTATATATAAAGCACTTGGCATTTTTCTGAGTGGAATTCCATATTCCAGTCTCTTTCCCATTGTTTTGAGTGAGTTACGATCCTTTTAGAGTATTAACAATCATTATTTCTCCGTGCTAGTATGCATGAATATCCCTGTCATAGAGCTCTACCCAATATGTAAAGAAGCAATTCAGTAGCTGCCGAATTCCAACAAATGAAAGAAAGATCAGTTTTAACGACAAAGCATCATTATTTATTACTTTCAAGGATCTAGGTGAGATAGACAATTTTTGTCACTAGTATCAGTTAGCAATATTTTGATCATATATCATAATAAAGTTTAAAAGTACAAGCGTAAAACTTGAGAGAAACTATACAAAACTCGTTTTTAAGTAGTTCTCTTTGTGTGAACACCATAAATTACACAGAAGTTAAATTTGATTGATACTGGTATTGGCAAGTGTTGTGAAAAGCCGACAACTATTGCACCTTTTTTCACTTGTTACCTCTGCCATTTGTTCATTCACTCACTTGTTCATGAACCATAATTAGAACTATCATAATTCATTTCCTACCTCTTAGGCCTGCACTGAAATTGTAATGCAGGCATTTTGGGTGGCCATCCTTGGTTGTACCCTAGAGGTGATTGTCATTCAGAGGTCATTCTAACAACAAATGTCCGTGTTTGTTGTTGTTGTTGTTTCAGGGGAGCAAATGAGACTTTTTACTGTATAGTGTCATTATCCTTGCTGCTACGCACAGTTGTTTAGTTTGTGTTTGAGGCCCTTTTTTTTTTTTTAAACAATGGGAATAGTATTTTTCTGAGTGGCTCTTCTGTCTTCATGTGTTTACGTTCAATTTTATTTTAATGAAATAGGTTTGATCTCTTTAGAGCTATATTTTCTTTTTATCTTTTTTTTTTTTTTCAGAACATCTTACTTCTTTACTGGTTGTCAAACAACAACAGGTCGTTGAGACAGATGGCCAGCCTGTATGATTTAGTCAAGATTATCACTGCTATGACAGGTATTGTCTGCCCCAACCGACTCACTATTTTCACTAGATAATTTATGATCAAATATCTTTCTTCAATGGATGATTGACAGAAGCATTTGGCTTGATTTGTTGCTTGTTTTGCTTCATTCAAACCGCTGGAATCCATGTCCTCATTTGCTATTTTGTTTTTGTGTACTTTCATTTGTGTGGTCTCTGTACCATGAGATTTTTTTTATAACTGATCGACAGTCTGAAATAAATCAAATAGTCATTTATTTTTAAACGTAGAGACGTCAGCCTTTAAGTCAGAAAAAGAAGTGGACAGAAGTTGTTAGTGCATTAAAAAGCCTGAGAAAATTTGATATCATTTATTATTTGTTAAAAAATTTGTGCTTTATTTCTTCTAGATAGCACCGAAGTTATTGTTGATCCAAATGACATTTCGGCATGGTGGCAGAGAGTTCGCAATTTATGTGGACAATCAGAGAATGTTAAAGCTTCTTATCTTGCCATATTAGCGTGCCGAGCTGTAGCATTCCATATGATTGGATTTCAAAACAAGGGAAAGGTAAAAAGGATTTTTAGTTCTTTCCCCACAAACTGTCTGATTGTTAATTTCTTTTTGGAAATACTTAGCATTATATTTCATAATTTTCTTTGTCCCAGACATATTTGATTTCATATTTTACAAATTCTACGAATATTTTACAAATTCTACGAATATTTTGGTCTTATTTCTTCAATAACTTTTTTTCTAAATTCATTTGACTCTGTATATTGTAAGATTCATCCATTTTTATCTTCTTCAACTGAAACACCCCCTCATGTTACTTCATATACAGAGAGGTTAAGACAGATTTAGTGTAATTTCTGATTCAAATTCCCCATGACGTACTTATGCAATTATTAGGACTAAAAATCCATTTCTTTTTGCCATTGCAGGATCCTGATGCAGATACAGCCAGCCTGACGTCAGATGACAATGAGCAGTCATCACCAGCTGATGGAAGTATAGAAGGCCATGAATGGGAAACAGTCACTGTGGATATGGAAGAGTGGGAACTCATCACCAAACAAATGGAAGATGTTATCAGCATCAGTGCTTTGCTCACTGTGTCAGCCTCAGTGGATAGTGGAGACAAACCTTCAAATGCCCTCACAGTGTCTGTGGCTAAGCTTTTGAATAGCGGGAAAGGTATGTTATTTGTGTTTCTTGATTTATGTTCCTTTTTTTTATTATTATTTAAATTCCCCTCAACATGAACTGCTATTCATAACTGAAATTATTTGATATTAAAAATCCACATTTTTTGCATAGGCTTATCATTTAAAATTGTTTATAAACGGATTTTTGTACTTATATACTTATGTTCTACCATTTACTTATTTTCCTTATATTCATGTTATATTTCTTATTTGAAATATATTGATGCTTATTTCACATAACATTTTACAGGATCTGTCCCTGAGCTTATAGCAAGATATGTTGTACAGCAACAATTGAACCCAGTGTCTTTGTTCACCAACTTTGCTCATAAGACTACAGATGAAGATATTAGTGATAGTACTGAGACATCACCATCTTCAAAGGAAGAAGAAAAGAAAGAAGAGGACCTGCCAGGAAGCCATGACCTTGTCAAGGTCAAAAGCAGCAGAAGTGTAGAGTCAGAACAATCCATCAGAGAGAAAATTCAGGAAATGTCTCAAAGTGATAAAGTGAAATGTAAGTTGCTTGTTGTAAAAGAAAAAAAAATGTTTATGTGAGAAGATTGTTTAAAACATTCCATTTCAATATTTTATCTTTAAGTGCTGTTGTCTTTTATAAATATTACTATTAATATAAATATATATCACTGCATTTATCTGAAATATCTTCCATACTTCGCTATTTCCATAGATCAAATGAATCAACTGCGAAAGCGATTCCCCCATAGTTTGGAAAATGACATTTTACTCTCAAATTGTTGTTGGGAATATGCTGTTGTCTGGAACAAAGATCCACAGGTAAAAAACGACTGTTTGTTGTTTTCTTATGTCTGGGGGTTTGTTATATGTTTTATTTTTTGTTGCTTCTTTTGTTTGCAATTTATTTCTGTTGTTTTTTAGGCTTTTGGGTGTTGGAGTTTTTTGGGGGGTTAAATCTCATTAAAACTGTTCATATTTCATCACCTCAGAATACCATAAATCATCATAAATCTCACATCTCCTTTTTTCTCCTCAAAACTTGTCTTTTCAAAATTCATCAAAATTGAATCTCCTTTTAAAAGCTCTTTACATTTCCTAGCATCCCCCAATCTCCTCAAAGCATCTCAAATCTCTTTACATTTCATCAGAACTACTCATTATTCCTTAAAACCCAACAACTACCCTTAGACTTAAATCTCATTTCCTCTTCCCAAATCTAAAAATCTCAAAACTACTCAGATCTGTTAACTCATTAAAACTTTTTAGCTCTTTTGAAAAATCCTCTTTTTTTCTTCTCTCACTCATTGTATATTAGATTGGTTCAATTTCTTTAAAGAAGCAATACACACTCTCATCTTTCCTTTGTATGACAGAACCTCTACAGATGACAAAGGATGTTGAATATAGCATCATGTTTCCCACATTAAGAAAATATTCTCATGATATTGAACAATAAATATTTTTACCTTTACTTTGTATTTCAGAATACTCTAAATCTGGAACTATCATTAGAGTTCCTTAGACTTGTTCAAAATGCTGTTTTGCGTCAAGGTAATTTCAATTTTTAAAAGGATAATTTTAAGGGCTGTGTCATAATGCAAACTTCAATTTTTATCTTTTTTTTATCCTATGTGTACGTTTTCCATCTAGTTTTATTTTGCCTCTTGACTTACTTGACTTAATGTCCTTCCGCTGAAAAGTCTTCTGACTTTTCCACCCGGGCTGCTTTCAATATGGCAGCTATGATGCACCTCCCTTCCAGGCTGTTCTGTGCCATTTTGCATATCGATGGTATTGGGCACAACTAGTCATGTTCAGGCTTTCCAATTTCTCCAAAAATAGCTTGGACGACCTAATAACATCCGTTCCAAATACCCATTTACAAACATAAATTTTTATCATAACATAACTTTTTAAATGCCCTTTATCTCTTTCAAACTCATTCCTCCTTTAAGACTATATGATCATGTTTTAATTTGTATGTCATTGTATGACTTTTTAATAATAGACATTTTATGTTCTCATTCCTTTATATTTGTTTCTGTGTGAATTGTAACCCTTTGTTTTTACCTTTTTTTTCTAAACCTATACAGCGCTTTGAGCTCTTCAAAGAGAAAATGTGCCTTATAAATAGTTATTATTATTATTATTATTATTATTATTATTACTATTATTATTATTATTATTATTATTATTATTATATATTGTGTAAAATTAACATATATGACATCATCAAATGGAAATGCTTCAAAAAGTTTGGATCAAATAGGACAATATATATATCAATATTTTATTTCTGCTATTGGCATTTCTAAGCTGTTTACAGAGAATCTGAGCAAACAAGAATGGCAGGTTTGTTCCTGACACCATCAAAACATATTTGAGGTCTTGTTGTGTCTTGAACTTAAACCAAAGTTTCACCTTTTTTAGAACTTGTCCAAATAGTTACTGCCTGTTCAGTAAGTCAGGGAGGGATAGAGGTGTTTCATTTGTTTTCTTGTAGAGAAAATGTGTTTGACATTTTTCTTGGATACCTTACATCCAGTTCAAGTGTTTTCTTGAGAAATTGTCTAATCTATGTTCATTTATTCTTTCGCGAGTGCTCATGTTTGAGAATTGTAAAGAAGAACAGATTTTATGAGCACTCTGTAGGTATTTAATCTGATGTTTTGCTTAATTATATCACCTCTAATCAACCAGATGATAGTTTGTACAATGCTGCTCTGGAAAGTTGTTTTTATTTTTTTATTTTTTTTTTTTTTATTATTTTTTTTTTCGGCATGTCCTCTTTTTCCAGTAAAAGTGATCCTACTTTTTTCACCTTTCTTCAGTGTTTGTCATCACCTCTTTTGATGATTGTGTTTTAGTCTGTTTGATGTTCAGCAAGAGGTTTAATGGTTTACTTTTCCTAGACGAGATTTTCTTTTTACATTTTTTACATCCCTGAAGCTGGTAGAGGATACAAAATCTACATCAACACTGAATGCCAGTTCACTTGGGAAGATGGTTTGAGTATTTTGTCTAATTTCTTTGAGATCATGCTCAAGGTTTATGGCAAACAGCACAAGACATGCACTGTTTCCTTGTGGATTACAAATGTTTAGTTTGAATGTTTCAATGGAAGTTGAGTTCTTTAATTTAACTTGATTTTAAGGTGGTTAATATTGCTGAGTAAATATTTAGTGATACATATTACATCTTCTTGCTTTTTATGTAAGCAAATTTTGAGAAGCTGATGTCTACAGTGTGTCAAAGACACTTGACATGACTGTCTCTGTGAGGTATATTTCTGTATTGCCTGAGAGTGCTTTGCTTATCATCCATTTGTAGGTCCAGGCAACATATGCTGCTTCAAGTTTCTTCAAAATCACTTTGACTTTGACTGATTTCCAAATAGTCATTTTCAACTATTTTTGTTCTCTTCATTACTATTAGTGACAACACTTTACTCCCAGTGTTGAGCAGTGTGATTAGATGTAAGCTTGTGACAGGACCTTTAGATTTCCAGGGCTTTTGTAGTGTTAATACTCCATTGCTTTGGTGTTAATGTTGTCACAGTCTCTAGGTATGTTGTTTGATATTGATACAACAAATTAAGTTCAGCTCCCTTTGTAACTTTTAAAATATTTGGACTTTTGTTGGGTTTTTGGCTTTAAGGTCTCTTATTTATCCTCATTGCATAAGATTTGAGTGAATAGGTCTGATAAATTCTTAAGGAAGGAAGATAATTTTCAATGGAATTTTCATTTACCAGGTGTGTCCAGTTTGCTGTGGCATATGTTTGTACAGAAGAAGGCCTCAGCTGCTGCTCATTTAATGGAAAAGGTAAGGAGTTATAGAAAGAAAAGAAAAGAGAAAGAAATGATGAATAGGAAATACTGATGGATGTAATAACCACAAGGAATCTTTAACAAACATCATAGGACACAGGAGAAGAGAAAGACAAAAGAATATATACGTCAAAGAGAGATCTGGAATAAAAAAAAAAAAAAAAGTAAGGTAATGGTTCATAGTTTCCACTTCATTGATTTTGACAAAGTTGTCCGGTCAAGTAGTGTGGTCAATTCATGTCAGTTACTGCCATTTCTGTGTGGCAAACTGAAGTTCCCATGGATCTGCATTGGCCTCAGCAATGCATCTCATTTTATTCAGTTAATGTACCAGTAAATTAACCCTTTCTGTGCCATTAGCCAGTACATTAGGATTAGTATGATTTGACTCTTTGACTACAATTTCCCCATGTATCAGGATGAGCATGAATGTGCCTGGTATGAACTTATGGCAGTCAAGTATTTGAAGCGTGCTCATGACAATATATCGTCAATTTGCATTGAAAGAGTTAATTAAGTCATCTCCTTTTCCTTCTGCAGGTTGGGAAACCTCCAAAAGAGAGATTATGCAGAAAGGTAAAAGAAACCTAAATAATAACTATACTAAATTTTCAAAATTTTCTTGAAATTTAATTTCATTTAGTTTTGTATTTTTATTCATTACCAAGCCATGAAGATAAATCGATGATTTTTAAATGTTACCATTAAATCCCTTATCTCTGATAAACTTTATTTTAAGTCCTTATTATATTAGATTTATGACAATTTCACTTTACAAACATTATAAACTACAATGTACAACTTTTTATTTTCCCAGGAGGTTGGATTGAATGATACGGGTTTGGTCATATTTATTTCCCTTTGCGTCGACTTCATGGAAATTTTAATTGATGTAAGTCATACAACCCACCTGACCGTTATTTGATGACAAAGTCTTTGAGATTCAATTAACGCCATGATGTTAGGCTGTCTTGGTTTTTGTATTGTTTTGTGTCATTATGTAGAGCTATTTTTCCAAGTTAGTATCTGTTGCATGCTTTTACTTAAAAAATTTTAAAGTCCGAATATTTCTAAATTTAATTTGTGGCAAATGTAAATAAAGGCTTGGTGCAGTAGCAACAGATGCTAACGGTACTAAATGATGGCAGAAATGTTATGCTATAAAATAGATATTGTTTATCACACTGAACTCTCCTTGGCATGGCTAAAATTTAACAATAGTTATCCCACACAATACTTTTTCCACCATTCCACCACTCAAATGTCTCTGGTACAACAAACCTATCAAAATCTGTACTTTTGGCTTGTTTGGGTTTTTTCTTTTCATGCAGGCCAACTGTGAGGCCCATGAGGTGCCTGTGTGTAATATGGAAGCCCAGTGGCAGAAGGCACAAGGACCAGCCTCCCTGGTTGAACTAGCCATCGACCAGAAGGCAACCAACTATGGCCTGCTGAGAGTGCATTATCATTTGTTGAAGATGATGTCCGCAATCCTAACCTTGGGAATGAAATCGGTGAAAGTGCTTTCACTCTTTGACAGTAAGGTGAGATCACTGCCTTAGTGTTGAAAGGGATATTCTTCATAAATCATTTTAAAATTGGATATAATTGGGAATTCTTTCATTCTATCTTGTCTGAAAAAAAAAAAAAAGTTTTTCAGATGTCTGACAGGATGAAATTGATTCTGAAAAAATTCAGACCTGTCATTGAACATTCTAATCAAATCTTAGGACTGCAATTTCTTTTTATCTAATCCATGTTAGAGTGCTTTCATTAGATTTTGTATTGATTTGTTGATCAGCGATGTCTGCATTGTTCCAGATCTCCATGTAAGGAGATTCTAGACTTTAAGTCTCATGACAGTAACCAAATTTTTCTTTTTTTAGAAACTATGAGAATTAACAAAATTTCTCAGAAGATATTCAAACATTTCAAGTAAAAATGTGGTGTGTAGATCTGTGATCTATTTTCTTACATACCAGGACGACTGGCTGTGTATATTTTTGTGTATTGTGTTGGTCGCTTTCATGAGACCTCTCATGGTTCATTGACTCTGAGTGAGAGAGACATACCTTGTTATTGTGCAGGGATGACCATCTGTGTATTGAGAGGGATTGTGTGTTTGTACGTATGTAGGAGAGTTTTGTTTACAGTGGTCACTAGAAACTTCTGCCATGCTGTAGAAAATGCTAGAAATAGAATAAGTGAGACTGTACTTAGGACTACTTTGAAATACTAGAATTCAGCAAGGAGTATTAAATATCTCACATAAATAAGAGGAGAGGAAGAACATATTAGTATTATGAGAGCAGAGTATATTATATAGAAGAAGCAGCACATTACATATTGCAAGCCTTTATAGATCAATTTATTGTTACTCAGTACTCAGCCTTTTGGTTGGTTATCACTATTTATCATTAGTAAAAGTTATTTGAAGTTTTACGCCGCAATCAGTCAATTCGCTACATCATTGATTGAATCAGGATACCTTTTCTGTAATAATTGTTCTATTAGTATATCTGTCATATTAAGTGATCTGTTCCCGCCAACGAAGATTTAATATCTAAGTCTAAAGCTACATGTTTGCTTGCTGTTAGACACCCATCATACACCATGGATTTTTGTGTCAGGCTTTTGAAAAGACGTTTTCATTTATTTTTATGTGTACTTCTACATTACATTACATTCAATGTAGTTGAAGAGGAAGAAGTTGCCATTTTCACTGTTATTCAAGACTTTTTCATTATTGATAAATAAGAATATGTTATGTTATATTTCTTCTTCCTCCACCAATTCCTCCTCCTCCTCCTCCTCCTCCCTCTCCTCTTATTCTTCTTCTTCTAACAACTTTGCAGTATTGTTACTCTTGTGCTTTTAATATCAGCGTTTAGAATTTGCATGCTGTTTTCAAATGGGTATTCTGTAGACTGTTTTGTGGATGAGATATTATACAAAAGGAATTATTTAATCTGCAATGCATCTGTGTCTCCAGGGTCGTGGTGCTGTCTTCAGGGACCTGCATTCTCATCCAGTCCTTCCAACTCAGAAAGTGGATAATGCATTGATCTCAGCCCGGAAAACAGTAAGCTTTCTTTTAATTCATATCTTGGTTTTAGAGGGATATTTTCATCAACCTTAAGCTTAGTATGGTTTGTTATTTTGAGAGCAAGAACATTTTCTATAAATATATAATGCATATATATATATATATATATATATACACACATATATGCATTAAGAAATATTACAATGTTCAAGACACAAATAAAACACAAGAGCATTCATTCAAAGCTAAAAAATCCAAAGGACCTGTTGAAAATCTTATTATGGTGCAACTTACATTTTTGGAAGGGTCTGATATGAAAAGTTGTTGCAATACAAAACTTTGATTTGATATTTTGAGTGAAAATGTACAAGTTAAAAAAAAAAGTTTAAATTCATAGAAAGTACATACATTTTTTTTTTGTTAAATCAATATTTAAATATAGACACACCTAAACTAAGCAATTTCACACTCCTGTGCCATTTTCAGTAGCTTTGTGGTATCATGTAATCATATGAAATTCAATGAAAATGCTTGCTTTAGCCTAAATACTGATACTTATCATCTTTTTAATCCTCAGTTCCTTTGCCGCGTTATAACGAGTGCTACGGGAATCATTGATTCCCCTGTCACTCAGGACGCTGATTCCTCTCCACTTTCTTCCAGTCCTTCATATAAACGTCAACGTTCACATCACCCGACTGCTTTCAAGTGGGCCCAAGTAAAGAATATTTTGATTATTTTATGAAGCATAGGGTTCTTGGACCGTATATAAGATAAAAATTTATTTTGTTTCTTCATAGGATAAATTTGTTTTCACAATACATCCTTTAGCAGTGACATATTGATATAGAATGAAACATTCAATTATATTTTATAAATTCAAATACATGCAAATATTTTGTTGCACTGAGACATGAAATTTTGTTTTTGAAAAATCACACTTTTAGCCATACACATAATGATTATTCATTCAGTAATCTAACAATGGCAACTATGAGAAAATCGTGGGAAAATATAGAATTGCTATGAAGAATTACAATGGGGAACAACTGAGTGACTTTTACGATGATATTAGCTTTGTCACCACAAGAACAATATTTCCTCACAAACTGATACACAGATAATGGAAGTCACCAGATGGTATCACAAAGAACCAAATTGGCCATACAATGGTAAACAGGAAATCCATAACATCAATATAGGAGACACAAGAGTGTGTAGATCAGCCAATAGAGGAAGTAACCATTGGGGTGTAGCAAGCGCAGAAAAGCAACACGCATCGCATGCCAACCATGCCTCTCACTCTCACTTCTCCAATGCGGGGGTTGGAGAGGTTAGTCACAGTGCTGTGACCGTCTAAACAAGGGCAAGCAAATGGTCCACACTGAGGGGTATGGGCAAGGCCATGGTGTGGATGCAGGGGAACAACACAGCGAGCGAGTTAGCATTGGCCTCTAGGTCTAGCTTAGGCCTAGACTTTTCTTTCTTTTTTTGATTGCCAACTCTGAGCTGTCAATATCGCTAGCGCCAGAGAAAAAAAAACAACCTGATTTTATTTTTATGATGGCCTCCAAATCGACTTGTGATAACAAAAAGAAATAAACGAACACCAAACTCATAGATTAGGCCTACTTTATTATTTCCCTTGAATTTATCACTGGATCCCTTCGCGCCAGTCCCCTCCTTCTCGTCATAACAGGATTCTACTGTACAAACTTTTAAGATTACAGAGTGATAATGGTAAATTTTAGCCAATCAGATAAAGTTTCATTTCTTTTTCGACCTTTCAGAATGCATTGGAGCTTGCGAAAGACTTTGGTTTGGACATGGATCTCCTTAAAAGGCACCATGTTTGTGAACTTTATTCTTTTGGTCAAGATAAGCTGGGTGAAGAGGTGAGGGTTAAGGCTTCCAAGTTCTTGAATTCTCTTTCTTGTCTTCCCAGGGATATTACTGATAATAACTGATTCTGTAATTTTTTTTCTCTTTTGTATCACTATTACTACACATGGAACAATGGTTAATCTGGAGTGATATGATTTTCAGTTACACTAATTTATGTGTGAACATATTTTTTTTCCTCAAAAAGTCAGTTGCGTGTTATATGAGGCTAAAATTAAAATAGTTGGGCAATTAATTGTTTGATTATGGCTTCTTATTTGACCCTCCCCCTTTATTTTTTAGATGAGCATGTTACTTAAATTTTAATTACAATTTACTTTTAATGATGGTTTCAAGATTGATTTTTTGCTTATGAATGAAAGAATGATAAACTTGTTAAATTTTGAAAATAGGTTTTATTGACTGTCAATGACCAAGAAGAGATGGGGATACAGCTTTTTAATGTTGCTGGTCAGCGCATCAGTTACGAAATCTTTAGACGCAACTTGGACGACAACTTTCAACACTTGGCCGGCATGTCCACTAGTCTGACCCGTTGGCTGCAAACTTTGGTAGGAGTTCTGTTTTTTGACTGTGTTGCATGGCTTTATACCATCTGATGCCTTTTTAAATCATTAATGCTATACACATTTAAAAAGGGTATGTCCATAAAATTTGAATGTTAAGACATGGAAATGCAATGAAAGGCGGTACAGTAACAAATGAAAATAAGTCGACACAGCAGTGAAAAACATGTCCTGTCTGTTAGGTGACTACTCACCATATGTCTCTCATTCACTACTGATTTTGAAAATTTTTAATGTCTTCCCAGTTGTGAAAGGGTATGTGGATGTTGTTCTTTTTCATGGCTGTCGCCTTTCCTGGACATAGCCTCCCTCTTAGTTGCCTGATACATGATCCTGTCCTGCGCTGTATGAATGTGTGGTTGACTTTATTTGGGAAAGGTTGAAAGGCATGAATACCAAGGTCCATATAGCATTAGCATCATCATTTAGCCATAGGAACTTAGTCTGCTGACACTGAGTCTCTTTTATCTCAATTTGCAGCTTGTAACGTGTGCTCAACAAATGACAGTAGTTTGTTTTTGGTTGTTTTGTTGGTTTAGTTGGGTTTTTGGGTTTTTTTTGTTTGTTTTTAGTTTGTTTGTTGTTGTTGTTTGTTGTTTTGTTGTTTTTGTTTGTTTTGTTTTTTTTTTTTGGGGGGGTGTTTTTGTTTTTGTCTGTATGCCTGAGTGATAGACCTTAAATAGCAGTTGCTGTCTGACGTCTGTGTGCTCACGAGGACTTCAGATGGTGATTATATGGAAAAGGCACGCAATGCACTATGAATGATTGAAGGGTTAATTCACTTCCCCTATGGCTGAAAATGAAAATGATCAAGGGGAGTTGTGTGAGCATGATTTGTTTTATGAGAAATTGATGACATACCCTTCATTGTTATGCATGTTTACACAGTCCGATAAGATTTTCCCATGAAGGACAAATAAATTAACTAGATTAGCCTAGTGTGAATGGTATGCAATGATATTCGAGTATATGTTGTATGGGAATGGTCTTTTTGTGAAAGTGTTGTCTGTAGGTTTTCATATAGTGGTCGATTGTTTTATATATTCTGTAACTGTAAGTAGTAAGATTAACTAGATTCCTCTGTTCTTTCTTTACACTTGTTCTGCAGAATCCAGATGGTCTTCATTTTCCTGAGGTGCCTTTGAGCTGGACTGTCACTCTTTTGGAAAATGCCACATCAAAACTACAGGAGCCCTCTACCCACCATGAACTGGCTCAAGAGCTTTTGGAAAAAACAAAAATGATGATTTCACTATCTCAGTAGCAGGACTAAACCTTGTCCTTTTCTAAAGATCACCAAATGAAAAGACATCAATTTAAACTGTGCTTTCAGATTTTTTTTGATTTTTTTTTTTTAAACTCATCATTGCCATTGTGTAAGTGCAGGATATTCTGACCATCTCTGAATCATTTGACATAATTTGGTTTCTGGCATTGTCCTAAACAACCATCAGAAGTCGGATCTTTTTCCCCCTTCTACATATATACGCGCTTCTTTTTATCCAACTCTTAATGATACTGTTTTCTTCAAAATGAATTATGTATTTGTGCAATATATTGATTATGGAGAACTTGCATGAACTGAAAATCTGTGACTGACATTCTTTATTGTGTGTGTTCAAGTGAATGAATTGCAGCAAGAAAGGATAAGATACTGAGATTTTGGTATTTCCATTCAATCCAAAAAAAAAAAAAAAAAATAGCAGTTGTCATTGTAATGATATGGATGGTTTATGTGAAAGATTACTTTTATTTGATTATATGGATTGTGAATTATTATAATTATACTTGTTTCTAATTAAGTTTCTTTATACTTAGAGGGCAGATAGCAGAATGGTTAGAGTTAAAGCACTTGACCACCAAACCAAAGTTGTGGGGTTCTTTCCCGGCCATGCAGTCTTAAATTTGAAATCAAAGTTTTTGGAAGAATTTTTCCGCCTCCTTGCCCTGTGGTAGGCAAGATAAACGAGTGCCTGATCCCATCACAGAAATTAGGTCTCATGTGCCTAAAAGAACTATCTGTGGTTTGAATCGAAAAAAGCAGCTCATATCGACCGCCAGACTGGCAAAGCTCAATTCCTACTAAAAATCCTTTTGGACTCATTCACCCCTGCAACCTCTTCTGCTTCAGACTTTAAAATTAGTTCATAACTTACTTAGAGGCAAAAATTGGAGGGGAAAGGGAATTCATACTCCTCTGAATACTAGCCCAGGCGTAGCAATGACATTGCTCCAAGATCGTCAACATTGATGCGAAAGGCCTACTGTACTACATTCGTGAGTTTTGACGTGATATTCTAATTTGTTTGATTAGTAATAATTAGTATAAATAATGGTGAGATTAGATGAAACTTTACTCTCACTTGACAGAGATTATGATGTAGTTAAGCTTATATATACAAATGTATATATACACACTCAAACATAAGCAGATCTGTATTGTACAAG
>JBBPCV010773283.1:0-10722 GCA_037974505.1 Plocamopherus tilesii
AGAGAGAGAGAGAGAGAGAGAGAGAGAGAGAGAGAGAGAGAGAGAGAGAGAGAGAGAGAGAGAGACAGACAGACAGATAGACAGACAGGCAGACAGACAGACAGACAGAGACAGAGACAGAGACAGACACAGAGACAGAAACAGAAACAGAAACAGAAACAGTGACTGAGAGAAATAAAAAGAAAAAAAATAAACGTAACGAAATTCTCACTTGTGTAATGAAATAGAGAAGGAATAAAAGAAGAAGGAAGAAAAAGCAAAGATGAAATTCTTCCTCCCTGTAATAGAATATAGAGGAGTTCAATACAGGGGAGGGCAGCGGTGGTGATGGCGAGGTTCTTCCTGGTGTAATGAAGTAGAGATGTAGAGAAATATAGAATCATTCCTTTCCTCGAACCCACCCCGCATTTGATGACGTCATCAAGTCAATAGAGTTGTCTGTCATGCTTTACACAAGTCGCCAAATATTCTTATTTGATTTCATTTGATTTGATTTTCGCGCTTTGGACCATTTTCTTTTTCAATGTGTTTTTGATTTTTATTCAAATATCATCATCTTCGGGGTTGTTTTTTCTTCTTCCTTATTTGCACAACGCAGCGAAATAATTCCAGAATTTTTCATGTCATCAAGTTCGCTGTCCTGAAAAAGAGCCAAAAAAACAAAACAAAACCAAACAAACAAAAACAAACGAAAACAACCCAAATAACACAAACAACAATAACAAAGACAAGGGGGAAAAAGAAAAAGAAGAAATAAGGCAAAATAAACATTTTAGTGCCAAAATATTGATTATATTTTACGTTATTTATTAACAGGAGATGCGCGAGATTCTTTTTTTAAAAAGAATGTTTTTATTTGAATTTTTAAAGAATATAGTGCGGAATGGTTGGAGTGTAGAAGAAAAATATGGCAGCGGAAATGGCATGTCGGGATCAAGTGGAAAAGTGAGAAAAAGCATGATGGTGATAATGATGTTAACAACAACAACAGCAGCAATAACAACAACAACAACAACAATAATAATAATTACAATAAAAATATTAATAATAATAATAATAATAATAATAATAATAATAATAATAATGACAATAACGTAGGAATACAACAACAATAATAATAATAATAATAATAATAATAGTAATAATAATAAAAGAAATAATAATAGCAATAATAATAATTATAATAATAATAATAATAATAATAATGATATACTATCACAGGAAAACAATAATAATAATATTAATAAATCACCATTATCATGATCATCATAGTATAATAGGAATACAATAATAATATAAATAATAATAATAATAATAATAATAATAATAATAATAATAATAATAATAATGAAAATATAATGATGATAATAACAATAATGAAAACAAGGAATGAATGACATGACACATTTCTGGTTGCCCTCTACGGGTGTGAAGCCCGTGCCTTAAGCCAATTCGACGTTCAGGGTTTAGATCGACATGCCTGGGAAATGTCGCGTCATGTATTGCTTCTGGACATCTCGTGGAAGTCAGGAATAACAGAAGAAAAATTCAGGAGACGTTTAGACATGCAAAGACACGCATAATGAACTATGTCAATAAAGGAAAATGTATGTGGGTTTTTTTTCGTTCATATCAAAGCGAATAACATTATGTGTTTTGACAAAAGTCATGTCTGAAGGAAGGAAAGGGGGATAAGCAACAAGATGGCGGCCAAGAGGAAAATGGAAGGACAACATCCAGGTGCATTGCAACAGGCACCATGGAGACCGGAAGTCCTGCCTGTCTGCGGAACAGCATTGCAACTCCCGCCAATTTACCGGCTTGTATTTGTGGTCAAAGCCGTTCTCCTATGTCCTGTTGCCATTTTCCTGCCAGTCTTCCTTTTGTAATCCTGCCCTCCACCATATATCATTACGTTTGAGTGATGTCGTTTACGGCCTTTCCATGGCGTTTCATGCTAAATAAGGATTAACGCTTTGTTCCTTCGATGTTTGGCAAAGAGTGGTTGATTTTAATGCCCGTTATTGTCGATATTTATTGTATTTCCTTTTAGGTTTTCCCTGTCCTGTAGAGTTTTATAATTTTCCTACATGTCATTCCATAGATGAGGGATCATTTTGCTATTTGCATTATTTATGGATAGGCTTCACAACCTTTCGTTGCTATGGCAAAGAGAGCTAGCGCCCTCTCTATACTCATTATACTGTGGATACACTTTCTCTCTATACCCCATCCCCACCTCCATCCCCACCCCATCCCCACCCCATCCCCACCCCATCATGACCCTACCCGTTCAATCATACACTACACACTTTCCAACGCCTGCTCGCCTTTTTCATTATCTTCCTCGCGTGATCCTGTTGCTGACTTTGTTTCCCACCATTTTTTTTTCCGGTCAGTAAGCAGAATTGATTTGTCTCCTTTATATTTGCATACAGACCGTATTTTTATCTTTGTCAAGTCTAGTCAGTAAAGGATCAACAAACACAATAAAAAAAACCAAAAAAAAACCTTACTCTCCCACCCCCAATGCCCCCACCTAACATCCCTCAAATAAAAACTCACAAAAAATCGAAACACAAAGAAATGATAATTCACAACAGAACATGACAAATAGATTCCAATTCTACTTACATTCTCTCACCAAGCGTATATTTTTGTTTTGTCTAAGTTATTTCAGAAAAGTTAGAGGTTTCATTTCTTAACACTGTGTGGATGTTTTTCCATGTAACACTTGGCCAGCTTTACTTTATTTAATTTAACAAACGGCATTCTGGGAGGCTTTCTCGAGAACTGTTTTGTTTCTTTAGATTTTCTTTTTTTTTCTTTTTTTTTTTCTTTTTTTTTTGTTGACATTTTTGTGTTGTTTTCTTTTTCTTCTTTGGCAGAGTGGCAGTTTGTGTTTTGTTTGTTAAGCTTGTTTCTTTTTTGTTTTGTTTTTCTTTGGGATGGGGGTGTCTGTTTCTTGTGTTTATTTAGGGTTTGTTTTTTGTTGTTTTTTTTGTGTGTTTTTGTTGGGGTTTTTTTTTTTTGTTAACTTATTCTCTTTTTATTATTTGTAGGTGTTGCTCTTGTCGCTTTTTTTTTTAGTTGATTTTGTTGTTGTTTTATGGATTTTTTTTTTACTTGTTTTTGTTGTTGCAGTTGTTGTTGTTGTTACTTTTGTTTGTTTGTGTTTTTGTAGCATTTTTTTTATCGCTTTGTTTTTGTTTTGTTTGTTGTTTGTTTTGTTTTTTGTTTCGTTTTGTTTTGGGGTTTGTTTGTTTTAGTTGCTTTGTTTTGTTTTGTGTGTTGGTTTTTTTTTTGGGTTGTTGTTGTTGTTGTTGTTGTTGTTATTGTTGTTGTTGGGTTGATGTTGTTGTTGTTTGTTTGTTTGTTTCGTCTTTCCTTGGTGTTTTTCGTTTTCTTTGTTTGTTTTTTGGCTTTGGTTTGGGGTTTTTTAGAGGCAGGGGCGGGGGGGGGGGTTGCGTTTGTTTGTTGTTCTTTTGTCTTTGCTTTTTTTTTCTTTTCTTTTTTCTTTTCTTTTTTCTTTGTTGTTGTTGTTGTTTTGTTGGGGATATTTATATCATGATGTGCACTATATATGGGCAAATTGTAGTCAAAGAGTCAAATCATGCTCGTGCCTAATATGGGCTTATTGCATTCAAGTTTATAAATCGTCCTCGTCACTAGATATCGTCGATTGGCACTGAAAGGGTTAAGAGGAGATGACAAATAGACCCTGTATTCCTAGATTTCTCTAAAGCTTTCGATAAAGCAGAAAACCACGGGCCGTTAACAAAACTTTAACATTATGGAATACAAGACACAGTATTTGGACCAAAGCATTCCTTATAGGTAGAACTCAAAGAGTCATTGATGAAGGAGTTGAGTCAAGCTCCAAACCTGTACTGTCAGGAGTACCATAGGGTACAGTATTAAGTCCACTTTAGTTTTTAATATACATAGATAACATTGGCAGAAACTAACACAAGGCACCAAAATGAGACTATTTGCAGATGATAGCATGTTGCACAGAGAAGTAAAATACATTAATGATTACAAAATACTACAAAATGATCTTAACTCTCTTCAAAAATAGGAAAAAAGACTGGAAAATGGAATCCCACTCAGAAAAATGCCAAGAACTTAAAATATCAACTAAAAATAACCATACAGAATCAAACTATTAAATACACAACCAAGCATTAAAAATTACAAATAGTGCAAAATACCAAGGTGCTATCATAGATAATATACTACAGTGGAATTATCAAAACCGTGTAATATGTAAGAAAGCAAATGTCCTGCTAGCATTCCTAAAATGCAGTATCAATTACTTCCCTCAACATGTTAAAGATAAGTGCTACAAAACATTTGCTACAAAACTGCAACTAGTCCTAGAATACGGAGCGTATATATGTGATCCACATTATCAAAACCAAATAGATGATGTAGAAAACATTTTTTTAAAACTCATGCAGATTCGTAAGTCGTAAGTAACAGCTACACATCAAGTAACACAAAAAAAGACATGAACAAATTGTAGTTGATACCTCTCAAAGAACAAAGAGCTGGAAATGTGCTAACAATCCTTTAAAAGGCAATTAACTAATAACCAAGCAATATTACCACTTGAAGTATTTCAAATGAAAAATAATCCTACGAGATCTAGTGCTCAACATTTACAGTACCACCTTTTAGTGTAGATAACCATTTATATTCATACTTCCCATGCGCTTTCAGATTATTGAATAAACTGCCACTTAAAGATAGAAGGTTTTGAACAAAATCATTATGCAACATTAACACGGAAATACTAGCTTTTCGTGGCGTGTTAATAAAAATACCCAGTTGACGGAGTCAGTCAGCTTTTGTGAAGAAGCAACAGCATCAGCATTTACCTGTGTCAAATCTGTAGTCAAAGGGACATAAGGATGATATTAATTGAAGCTTTGATTTTGTTAACATTTTTAAGTCCCTTAAGTATCAAGGGAAATCACTCCCACGTCCCAATTGACCATGAATTGATCCAAGTGAAAGTGAAAGTAGGCCTATCTAAGGATGACTGCTTGGGAATTGGGAATAGATCCAATTCAACTCTAGAATACCCTTAGACACTGCCTATGTTTTCAGGTAGGCTAACCATGCTTTGGACACTCAATCAAAATGAAAAATAACCAAACGAGTTCTGGAGCTCAAATAAAGATAGATCTAGATCTAGATCTAGAAGATCGCAAGGAACCACACCAAATCACACAGAATCATAATTACAATTACAGTACAGTTCATCATTAGATCTAGGTCTAGATCTAGATATAGATATAGTTTCTCCTAAATGAACAAAATATTGAAATTCCGTGGGATTCTGTGTGATGTGATGTGATTCTGGTATTTGGTACAACAAATAAGAGAGAAATTAATGTTAAATAAACTTCAAAATATTGAAGTTCCATGTGACCTGTTCGTAACTGTATCAGTACGTCAAAAAACTAATGCTGGTGTGTGATGGATGGAAATCAGAGAGCGTGCATGGTGAAAAACAAATTTTTCCTCACTGCTGTGTTGCAATGCTTTTGATTAGTGCTATTAACTATATTAGATGCTTGGAAGTCTACAAATCTGGGGGCACAGATTTTACGCTTATTAGTGACTGGAGTTGGGTAAGTACGCTTGGAAGTCTACAAATCTGGGGGCACAGATTTTACGCTTATTAGTGACTGGAGTTGGGTAAGTATCTGGTGGTATTGCTGGTACTAGCCCCTCAACCACCTTGAAAAGGAACGGGAGACATAGAACTTTTCTTCTTTCTTGGAGTAGTGGTAAGTCCAAGGCCTTTAGCATTGATGAGAGGCTGCGTCTATTTGGACTTGAGTCAGACACTTTTCTAGCACTAGGAGCAGGAGTTGGGAGGTAGACGTGATGTCAGTGGATACGTGTCGTAACACACGAGAAAGAGCACTGACCGTGTGACAACACATCGGTGCTAATGAGATCAAAGCCAATTTCAGAAAAGAGAAGCAAGATGTGTTTCACACCAAAGCGCTAAAGTAAAATTAACAATAGGCTCCCTTGACCTTGACCCGTCTCATCTTCCCTTCGGCCACTCACGTGATCGTCGGAGTCCCAGCCACCACAGGCCTATCGCAATGTATGACTCGAGTCCGAATAGCCACTTCGTTGATGAGAGGCATCCTTGAGAATGAGTGTTATAGTCCCCAATGTTAAAAAGCAAGCAGCCCGACGCTGGATCTTTTCTACTTTGGTTTTATATCATTTTGTAGGTAGGGGTCCCACATGATGGCCCCATACTCATGTGGTAATTAGTGATGTGTATGCTGTTCTGCGAGTTGTAGGAGGGGTGTGACGCAGGTTTCTCCTGATAAATCGGAGTGTGGAGCTAGCCTTTTTACATATATTATGTTGCTGACATGTATCGACCATTTCAGATCTGCTGACAGCATGACTCCTAAGTATGGGTACGTTTAGGCTTGTTTTAGTACAGTGTGATTGAGTTGGTAGAAAAATGATGATCGTTGACGCACACTTAAGATGTAACACTTGGTGGCGTTGAATCCCATACCTTATTGTGACGCCCAGTGTTCTAAGTTGGTGAGGTCCTGTTGTAATATGGTATGATCGTGCTGGGATCGGATTTTACGATAGAGGAGACAATAATCCGTGAACAAACACACCTGAGATTTGACTGTGTCTGGCAAGTCATTAATGTGGCAGAGAAAGATAAGCGGTTCTAGTACATTTCCTTGGGCTTTCTCCTTCAACAACTTCTTTCATGAGGCGATTACACAAAAATGATTTTTACCAGTTGTGTAGATTACCACGAACACCGTAGGCCTGAAGCTTGTGGAGGAGTTTGTTGTGCGGCACTGTGTCAAACGCCTTACTTAAATCTTAATCTTTTATGGTGATGTCTGTCTGAGTACCTCAATCAAATTCAAAGGGCGCTTCTTTGTTTTTTACCACCAGTCACTGGCAGTCACCAAGGGACGTAACTCTAGAAATTTTTCCAATTTTATTTGAAACCTTTATTCATATTTTTCAGGAAAATACGGACTAAATATCCGTGTAAGAAATAATCTAATTATTTCCATCTTTCATTCAGTATTTTTAGTGAATTTTCGGCAAATTTGGCATACTCTTATCTTAAAGACATTTGATTTGATAAATATGTGTAAAGTTTATAGAGTTATGTCCCTTGATTTCGCGAGTGGTAACAGCCGGAGACCTGGTTGTAACAAACAAAGAAGTGCCAACTTCAGCATTTTATTTTTTTTAATTTGTTATAACATATTCGGATTGCTTACCAAATCTACACCTGTACCACATATGACTATTACATAGTCTAATATTATATATTTATATAAATATTCCAGATCCAAATCTTAATTTACCTGACAGCTCAGTTTATCTGACTTTTCACCAACAATGGCAAGGCAAAGCTTTGAATCAAAATTGAAAGGACTTAAGGGGGTCCTGCTGGATATCTCTGGAGTTTTGATAGATGGTCATACAGCGATCCCTGGTTCTGTTGATGCTGTGAACAGGTAGGTAAGCGTATATATATTTTGTTTTCTTCCCTTTTTGTTTTTGTTTTATAATTACTCATGCATCATTAGAAACTGAAACCATGCATCCACTCATGTAAAATAATTTTGGATAACTGTTGGTTTTTATGAAGAAGAAAAACAAAACAAAACAAAAAAATGCTATAATACATGTTTACATTGTGTATAAGATATACTTTGATGAGTAGGCTACATTTTCTTCTTTCCCTCCCCAGATTACTCAACACAGGTCTCCAAATACGATTGTGTACCAATGAAACGTCTTGCACTCGCACATCTCTGGTAGAGACTCTGTCCAAACTAGGTTTCAATATCGAAGAAGAGAAAGTATTCTCCCCTGCACCTGCTATGTGTCAAGTTCTGAAAGAAAGAAAGCTCCGTCCTCATTTACTGGTTAATCCAAGTAAATTCGACTATAATGTATAAATATTGTTTTGTATTGTTCTTTTTGGCTGTTCATTGTCTTTGGTGTTTTCTCTTTCCTGTTTTTTTAAACTGAAGAACTGCAAAGGTACGCCAGAAGTAGATAAAAACGTAGTTTAACTTTATGCTAGTAATAATGCTGACAGTTTTGTATCGGGTCTCAGACTGCAAACACAATTTTACAGTCCGTAACTTTGTTCCTCTTTGACTTTTAACGTGCTGACAAGACCTCATGTAAGCTGAGAGGATGCTAATTTTTATATTTCATTTTAGCTGTCTTTGATATTTTCACCTCCACTATAAGATAATTTTAGATTCAATGCAATGCTTGTTTACGTTTTTGTTGGTATCTTTAAGATACGTTCGAAACCCAAAATTCACTGTTATGATGCTATTAATCATTGCTTTTTTGTTCTTTAGTCTACAGTTGATGCATAATGGTAACTTCTGATCCCTGCACTCGCAAAGTAGAAAGTGAACACATTCTTGGCACCGCTTCATTCATGTGTTGGTTGAGAGGATGTTGACTATCACTCAAGACTTCTCAGAACTATCCTCCGGTCCATATTATACTCCGGCTTTTTCCAACTTCATCCGTAAGTGTCTATGCATATTGTCCCTTATCTTCGTTCTTTTATTTTAAAGCCTCTTAATTCCTAGTGACAACAACGCGTTGTGGACATTTTTGGGAACGATTAATGCATACATGGCTGACAAAACAATCCATTAAAGAAGCAAACAAAAAATTATTGGTTGTCTTCAAACTAAACGTGTTTAGAGGGAGGATTACCTTACACATCTGTCATCCAAGTCAACATACGACAAGGGCATGGCTGAAATGGATGCCATTATACTGTGGTGTCAGGATCGAGGAGGCCGTCGAAATTGATGGCAAAGAGTGTCGTTTGTTAAGCGTGAACGGAACACCCAGTAAGCCCAGGAGAAATAATCTGCATCTCCAAGTCAAGGAGGTATAACCCGCATCTTCAAGGCAATGGGAAATAACCTGCATCTTTAGGTCAAGGGGAAATAACCTACATCTTCAGGTCAAATGGAAATAACCTACATCTTCAGGTCAAATGGAAATAACCTACATCTTCAGGTCAAAGGGAAATAGCCTACATCTTCAGGTCAAAGGGAAATAGCCTGCATCTTCAAGTCAAGGATTAGAGAACTGGCTTTACCTAGTCAAGGAGAAATAACGTGAATCTTCAAGTCAATACCCTATTTTCCGGCATAGCAGGCAAGGGAAGAACACAGAATTACGAAGAGAAAACTAGATCACGGGATCCCTCTTCGTGATGCTAAGCCTTGTGTACCTTACATGGGCGTAGCCATTGAGGTCATGCTCAGTGTATGCACCATGTTAATGATAGTACACTATAAAAACATCTGCTGGACACTATTTATGCAAAATTACACGAATTATAATCGTTCAGAAATACTTTCCCATTTAACATTGACTCATCGTTAGGATATTAAAGGGAATTCTTACAACCCTAAAATGCGGTTTCTAATCCATGGCGAATATTAATACTTTATTAATTGAGATATCAACTTTTAGTATTAACGAATGATGTTTCATTAACGCAATGGTTTTACAAAAGAGCGAACATCTTTTCATCAATTTCCGGTCTCGTCGTTGAATATTCTTTACTCTAGATTTATTTCATTTCCCAAAAAATTGGCAAATCTTCGACACGTCAATCTTTCATATCCATCTGTCTATTTTTCCCCAGTATGCAAATACTAAACTGATAGAAGCTGGTTCTCCAACCATGTGCATTTTCTATCTTGATCTCAATGTCGGCAAACAAGGAGGTACACTGAAATGATCTTACTCGTCAATCTAGCCCTCTATTCTAAAGTCTTCGGGGAATAATTAGGTATAAGTAATTTGAATTCTACCCCAAAATAGTACATAACCATGTCATATTAGTAACGTTAAAAGTAACTTTGTGGTAAAAATAAATGAGACAAACGAGCAAAATAAGCGTGCAAAGCAAAACCCAATAAAAACGAAAAAAAGAATTCAAAAACAAAAGTAAGCCAAGGCAAAACAAAAGACAAACTAACAAAACATGGAACAAAAAGAAAGAAACAAGAAACAACTCAAATGTAATACTTATATTGATTTGAACCAACTTTGGATAGGCTGGTGCTTCCATTGCAATTTGTTCTTAATATAAAAAGCTATGTACATCGGGCTTTTTTTTTCTACAAGTAATGGACGTTCTAGCTTGATTACTAATATTTTTCTAGTCAAATGCAATATAAATCAAATTAGTTAGATCTTATCTGCCAGTGCCGAGTAGTATCAAATTCCCTCCTGGGGGTTGACAGCCATTTCGCAATCCATGATAAATATAGCTACAGAGTGATGAACTTGTCGTTACGAATCAACTCACGGGGGGCGAGACACGGGACACAGAGTCTGTTTGCTTTCCGTGTGAAATCGAGCACTCTATTAAACTTAATTTGCCGAGTCTGGCACGGCTGGGCGTCGGTTCTCGTTACCGCCAACAGTTCTGAATTAAATAGTTAAATTTGGTATATATCTCATTTCGGTCTTAACCCTTTCAATACCAATCGACGATATTATATCGTCGCGAGCACGACTTAAATACTAGACTGCCATAAGCCTATATTAGGCACGAGCATGATTTAACTCTTTGACTACAATTTACCCATATATCGGGATGAGCACGTTCGTGCTCATCCCGATATATGGGCA
>JBBPCV010773394.1:0-5000 GCA_037974505.1 Plocamopherus tilesii
GGCACCCACACCTCTCTTAGAATACTAGCCCAGGCGTAGCAATTCCATTGCTACAAGATCGTCAGCATTGACGCAAAGGGCCTACTACGTTTCCTGGTCGGTATCTTTACATCACGTTGTTAATTAATGATGCCTTGTCCTTTTGTGTAACAATATGTTGTTTGTTTCACCCTTTAGGACGTGGGCCTATTGTAATCTTTGTAACAACTCATTTTTATTACTTCATCGTTATCCCACATTGTAGTCAGCTGTTGTTTACATTGTTGGTGAAATCTACTCACGGTTTGTGTATGCCGTGTGTGTTCGGAATGTGAGCGACGTATATGTCGGTATACACAGGGTCTGTGTGTGTTGCTTGCGTAAGTGAAAGACGGATGTTTACTCAATCCACTTTGATTATGATTCTTCTAGAATATGGAAAGAGTGATTATATTTTAGAGGCAGTGTTTGTTTATTTGAGATGGTGTAGAAGAGTAGGGAAAGAGAAGGAATATTCTTGATGTGGTGTTTATCTAAATGAGATATTGTGGACAGTGTGAGAGCAGTCATTTTGTCAGCGGTCGGTCAGTCGTTCAGTCAGTCAGAGAATGCTTATAAAGCATTGTGTTATTATATTATCCTTCATACCTTGTATTTATTATCGTTAAAGTTTGAATCAAGCTTTAAAATCAGGGAGTGTAGGCTTATTTATTTAATAAACCCGTGACTTAGGTGACAGTAGGAAGTGTATAGGAATTACTCACATCAAGCTAGGGCAGTTCTTCAAACCTTTGTCCCACCTTCAAGTCGTGACAATCTTCAAGACACCTTTATACGCTTTTGAAATCATGGTATGTCAGCTAGGAGAGAATCATTCCCATAAATAAAATGGAAAGCAGGCACCCGCCATGTTTTTTTGTTGACGTCAGAGGAAGGGTTCAAATAATGATGTGTTTGTCACGACTGTTGGTGAGACAAAGGTTTGGAGAACTGCCCTGACTTGATATGGGTAATTCTTATATAATCCCTACTGTCACCTATGCCACGGGTTCAATAAAAGAAATAGGCTTACAACTTGCTGATTTAAAAACTTGAATCAAACTTTAATGATAATAATTAAAAGGTATGAAGGATACAATCTCTTCTACCTCAGACTTATTGATCAGTTCAAATAAGAAGAGGCAACGATCAAAGGGGAAGAGAGTGTGGCTGTGCACCCATACTTCTCTTAGAATACTAGCCCAGGCGCAGCAATACCATTGCTACAAGATCGTCAGCATTGACGCAAAAGGCTTACCATGAAAGATAATGTAATAACGCAATGCTTTATATACACTCGTTGACTTGACTAAACATTCTCGGACTGACTGACCCTCTCTGACTCTCCACAGCATCTTACATAGTCAAACATGACCTCCAGAATATTCTAAATCTTTCACGTATTCTAGAAGATTCATAATCAAAAATGGGTTGAGTAAACATCCGTCATCACTATCACAACCAACACACACTGACCCTGTGTACACTAACACACACGTCGCTCACAATCCGAACCCACACGGCATTCAGAACGCACCCAGTCAACTGAGTAAATTTTACAATCGATGTAAACATAGGCAATCCCTTTACACAATGGGAGTTAACAATGAAATGATAAAAGTCAGTTTTTACAGTGTCATTTCTTCGAGGATTTAGGCCTAGTGCATGACACATGAGATTTGAGTTCCCCCCTCCCGATATCGGTATTCAAGATGGGTTATTGCTTCTTCTGCACCGGCACTAGAGGTCTTTTGTCTATCCTGTTGTGATCAACTTACCTTTGAAAATCAAATTTGGGCCTTAGAAGTATGTGTATGAAGTATTGCTCACTTTCTTCACAATCAGCTCACTATATCACATGCCTTGAGGCTTCATGCCGACACGCAGCCAAATGGCGTGGCCATAACCTTGTATTGGCCCTTTTGATCACCGACTGTTCTTTAACATAATGTGCAAAGGAATAAGGATATGAGACCTCCTAGCTTATGATCTAATTGGACTTTACTTTACTTTACTTTCAGGCTGTGTCCATCCATTGTTGAATGTAGCCCTTCGCCGATGATCTCCAGTATTCTCTGTCTTCTGCTTTCTTCATCCGTTGTTCGCTTTCTGTCTTTGCGATATCATCTTTCCATCTTCGCTGTGGTCTTCCTCTTGCTCTTCTAACTATTTTTGGTTTCCTTTCTGTGCACTTCTTACTCCATCTGTTATCCTCTCGACTTGCTACTTGTCCTGCCCAAGCCCATTTTTGTTTTATTATGTATGTTTCAATGTCTGTAATTTTTGTTGTATGTCTTATTGTCTCCCTAATTAGACTAGGCGCTGGTATATCCTGCGTGTCAAGGGACAAGGAAGCGAAGACAAAAAATGAAGGACCTACTCCCTCCCCACCAAAAAACAAAAAAAACAAAACAAAACAAAAACAAAAACGGAAAGAAAAGCAAACAAAACAAAAAAAACAAAAAAAACAAACAAAAACAAAACAAAACAATTATTAATAAAGAACAACTGGGATTTCAAATTCAGGCGAGGGCGACCAAGAATCCAGACTAGGATATTTGTCTCGGTGATCGTGTACTCTGCCTTCACATTGAGCTTTTTGCTCTCCTACACCCTTTGGAATCGGGTGAAATCTTGATTTTAAAGTCCTTTTAAATATTGATTCAAGTATAAACAAAAATGGCCATCTTTTGTTAAGTACTGTTACTGTTAAAACAACTTTCCCAAAATTTCCCATTCGTTGCTAAAAAAACACTGTTTATAATATTCATCGTTCTGATCTTAAATATAACTTACTCGCTAAATGTTTCTTCGTTGAAACTTTACAGTAATCTCAGCAAGATCGAGATCTAGAAAAGTAATTTATTCTGTCAGAAACTCTTTCAATACATTGCGATTCTTTCAACACCAGAAACGTCACTCCCAGAGATAATGTTTGAGTACAAGGCAAACAAGAGCATAGCAAGACAAGGCGAGTTTATCAGCAGAGACGGCTCGTACCTGTAAGTCCAAACTAACTCGCAAGCTGCCCGCCTTGGTCGATATCTTGTTGGCTCCCTATCGATGAGATACAGTGGCGTAGCCGTGGATCTTCCTCAAGGAAGGAGCTCCAGTTTGGAAGGATGTATGAAAAGATTTGTATGTGTCTCTGGCTGTGGACTTACCTCACTCATGCCCTTTCACTTCGCCTCCCACAAACTTGTTATTCGGCGCCACAGTTAATCGTGTATTTTAGTAGAAAGATTGTGAAACTTGATGAGAACGAAAGTCAGAACGAAAGGTGAGATCTAAAGTAGTACTGACTGGCAAGTTGTGAGCTGTTTGGCCCGACTTTACATCCCTGATTTCTGTCATAGCTTTCTTGCCCTCTAATAAGAATCCTTTAAGGAGTGGATTGGCTTGGTGGTGAGAACGCTATGCTTGCCTCGGCGAGACAAGTAGATGTAACTGTCCTTGGTTCAATTCTCAGTGGAACCACATTTTTTTTTAAAATTAAATTCACCCCGCTGTATCTGTAAATATTTTCTATGGGGCCTATTTAAATTGTCTGGATCTTGTGACTTAGATTTAATTCTTATAATTCAGCCCCTTGCCTCATACTTGTGTCTGGATCTAGTGTTAGATCTAATTCTTTGTCTTATAATTCAGCCCCTTGCCTCGTACTTGTGTCTGGATCTAGTGTTAGATCTAATTCTTTGTCTTATAATTCAGCCCCTTGCCTAATACTTGTATTGATATGATATTATATGATATGATAGATTATGATAGTCTTGTCGGGGTTCCCTCAGCCTCCCCTGAATTTTGTTCCGTCCAGTTTTGAGAAAAGCTTCATTTGCTGACAGACTTCCGCCTCTTGCCGTCTTAGTCTAGTTGGTAGACACTCACTTTATTGACTGTCAGCTCCAGGGTTCGAATCCCTTCTAGCACTAGGACAGGCACGGCGTTTGCTTCGTGCCGGAAGGAATTCTCTACCAAATATTTTGCCACTCCACACAGTAACGGGGGCTTTCATAATTTGTCTAGATCTAGTGTGTTACATCTAATTATTTCGTTGTTTTATAATTCAGCCCCTTGCTTCATACTTGTGTCTATAAATCAACTCCATAATGTTGATATCGAGGCTTACTCTGTGTGTTCTATTTATTATGTCGTCATTATGTTTGTTGTTAACAAATATAGAAGGGACTATCTAAATTTAGATCACTTCCGCTGTCAATTGAACTTCATGACTTGTCGAGGTTGGTACCGTTCGAACTACCTTGTTCAAGAAGCTTCTTTTGTAAGAAGCCTATTGGCTTGGTGGTAAGAACGCTCTGCTTGCATCGGCGAGACGATTCGGTGTCCCTGTCCCGGGTTCAATTCTCAGTGGAACCACAAATTTTTCACACACACACATTCAATTCTTCCCTCTGTATTTGTTAATATTTTCTATGGGGCTTTCATAATTTGTCTAGATCTAGTGTGTTAGATCTAATAATCTCCTTGTCTTATAATTCAGCCCCTTGCCTCACACACAGGTTAGTATGGTAGAGAGGCGATCTAGATTTCAATTTGTTTTAATGTCTAGATCTAGTGTGTTAGATCTAATAATTTCTTCGTCCTATAATTCAGCCCCTAGCCTCATACTTGTGTCTATCTAGACTCTGGTGTATTACTCAGGGGTGATTTGGGTGGATAGTTGTATGGTCTCTTTACCTTGGGAAATAAGTCGGTAGCTAGGTAGGTGAAGAATCCAAGTGTCGAGTGGCTAACGATGGATGGACGGTGTGTGTGTGTGTGTGTGTGTGTGTGTGTGTGTGTGTGTGTGATTGTGTGTGTGATTGTGTGTGAGTATGTGTGAGGGCGTTTGGTTGTGTGGGTGGGTATTGGTGGGTGGGTGGATTGATAAATAGATGGATAGATGGGTTGGTATATGGATGGATGGATAGATGGAGGGATGGATGGATGGATGGATGGATGAATGGATGGACGAATGGACGGAT
>JBBPCV010773503.1:0-10714 GCA_037974505.1 Plocamopherus tilesii
TATATATATATATATGTATATATATATATATGTATATATATATATCATTTACTAACTTCCAGTCCATGTTCCGCTAACGTGAGTATGAAACGTTCATGTAGGTATGTGCGTTGTGAGGCATCTGACAAGATAGAGATGTATGCCAAGATGCGAGGAAGATTAAAGGGAGACAATGCAAGAACTAGAAACAAATGAACCGGAAATAAAGTAGGAAAGCTGCCAGATTCATGACAGACTCGAGGAACAGAGAATGGATGACAAACATACATACAAACATACATTTAGACAGACAGACAGACAGAGATCTCCCATTACAGAGCACTTCCACGTATTTGTACTCCATACGTTTTAGGGAAGACCTTTAACATCCCATGATAATCAACCGTCTTGACTCTCAAGGAGCAAGGAGCGGAGCAGTAGCCACGTTACACAGGAATACCACTCACTGAGGCAAATATTGAAAATATCTTCCGCTGCCTATCGTTGGTACTCGTTTCACACCTGAGCAGAGTGATCAAAAAGAGTTAAAACACAAAATTCCACCATGCCATAAAGAAACGCACAGACACACAGCAACGACAACAAAGTGCAAACGAACCAAAACAACAACAACAACAACAAAATACTCGAAATCGCCAAAAACGATACCGTACGCAAGGAAAGAAACAAAATGAAATAATCGATATAAAGACATACTGTTGAAACAAAACAAAAAAGCAAGAACATAATACTTAACCTCGTATCTGGAGCACTGGTTGCTCAGTGGTTAGGGCACTAGACCACCAAGCCAAAAATCACAGGTTCGCTCCCGGCTGTGCAGGCTTGAAAAAAAATTGAAAAAAAAATCTGAGTTGTTCGGGGCTTTTTTCCTTCTCCCTGTCCTGTGGCAGGCAGGACAAAAGAGTGCCTAGTCCTATCGAAAACGGACGACTTATGAGGTCCCATGTGCCATTACGCATGTAAAAGAACCCTCCGTGGTTAAAATCGCAAAGAGCAGGCCATATCGGCCGCCACCTTGGCAAAATCCAATTCCTTCGAAAAATTCTTTCGGATTCCTTCACTCTCAAAACATCTTCTACGCCAGACTTATTGACCAGTTCATTACTCTGACTTCAAGTAGAAGAGACAAAGAATATTAGCCCAGACGTAACAATACCATTGCTACAAGATATCAACATTGACGAAAAGGCTCCAACCTCGTACAACACGTGCACAATACGCATAAAACATAAAACAAAGCGTTGACCAAATCTTCCATAAGACCATGGACGAAAAACAACCGGATGAACACCAAAAGCAAAAACCTAACCAACAAAAAACAAAACAAACAAAAACATACAAAAAAAACCTCATCAAAAGCAAAAGCAAACCCAATGAGGAGATGACGTAGGCACACATAACAATATTGGATATAGAGAAAAGGAAAACGAAGGGAACGTCGTGTCCAACTGTAAACTTTAAATGGCTGATGATGATAAAGATGATGATGACGACGACCATGATGACGATGATGATAATGATAACGATGACAATGATGGTGATGGTGGTGGTGATGATGTTGACCACGATGATGATGATGATGATGATGATGATGATGATGATGATGATGATGATGGTGGTGGTGGTGGTGGTGGCGGTGGTGATGGTGGTGGTGGTGGTGGTGGTGGTGATGATGATGATGATGATGGTGGTGGTGGTGGGGGTGGCGGTGGTGGTGGTGATGATGATGATAATGGTGATGGTGATGAGGAGGATGATGATGATGATGATGATGATGACGACGACGACGACGACGATGATGGTGATGATGATGGTGATGATAGTAATATTGATGATGATGACGACGATGACGATGAAGATGACGATGATGATGATGATGATGATGATGTTGATGATGACGACGACGACGACGACGAGGGCAGGAATATTTCATCTTTCATCGCATTTACTGCAAAGTGGTTTCCTCAACATATTATTAAACACCAACTAAGTAATAATAAATGAAAAATTAGGAAATTCAATCGCATTCTAATACTTTTTGCATCTAGTCTGGCCGGCGTCAATCAACAACAAGTACTGTAATGCTTAAGAGTTGTGAGAGGCGGTGCAGGACAAAATCAATGGACGTCTGGATCTAGCGGTTTCGAAATGAAAAAGTGAAGGAGCACCAAGCTGTAGAGGGAATCTTCTGGGATTCGTATTGTGACATGAATTCATCTCTCACACAATAATTCATTGCTTATGGAAAGGCCGGCGTTATATATTCGTGAATCAAAAACACCGACGTGTTTTAGATGAATGTATTTAATATTATGTATGTCATGTTGATTGAAAGAGGATTCTCTGAATGTATAATGTATGCAGAACAATGACGTAAACGAGAGAGCTAAAAAGAAGTGAGTGAGGGATGGGACTGGTGATAGATAGATAGATAGACAGACAGACAGACAGACAGACAGACAGACAGACAGACAGACAGATGGATAGATAGATAGATAGATAGATAGATAGATAGAAAGATGCACAGACATATAGAGAGAAAGGTAGACAGATTGAAGTGTGTATATATATTGATAGATATATTGATTGATTGATTGATTGATTGATTGACTGATTGATTGATTGATAGAGAGAGAAGTGGGAGAGAGGGAGTGAGAGAGATAGAGAGAGGGGGGGGAGAGAGAGAATGAAAGAGAGTGAAAGAGAATGAACGAGAGTGAAAGAGAATGAAAGAGAGTGAAAGGGAGAGAGACTGAGAGTGATGGATAGGTGAATAGACGGTTGCATAATCTAATGGGTGTATTGATGATTTGAGGTTGGATGTAGACGGGTAGCGATCCATTTACATACTATATTTAATTTGTTTGCTTACGATATTTCTCCTCCCCCCCCCCTGTCTCGGCCCATTTCATCGAAAAGAATGGCAACGACGAACACAATCACAAAGACCAACCGGATTGGAGAACAGCCCTCAGGTTGAAAACTGCGAAGGATTCCCAAATGGCTCGCGTTGCATCCGTAGCCACGCGGCGCTACCAAAGCTCGAGCCCACACCGACGTAACCGTTCGCAGAAGAAGCTCCACCAGTCCAAGAGAGAATCCTCCATCCCGGCCAGTCGGAAACCGCTGGGTGCCGGATTCTCTCAAAACGTCAAGGCGCCGGCCGCGTCCGCGACCGCGGCCGCCGCCGCTGCCAAGACCACACCGAGGGCGTCGAATGACCAGACGGCCCGGGGCCGCCGTGACGAGGACGTCTTACGTATAGAGAGCAAGCTGGTTGGGAGCGGACGCCAAGATCACGTGACCAGCGCGGTAGACAAGCAGCCAGCGGGCGACGGCGTGCAAGTCAGCGTTATACGCATGCGACGCCCACAGCCCGATTTCCGCGACAACCTGCAGGCTGCGCTGGTCCCAAACGGTCTCAGCTTCACGACGCCGATAGAGAGAGTGGTGCTGACAGGGATCGACGAGGGAACCCCCGCCAACGACGATGTCGTCAACGTCAGCTCCATAAAGTTGTCGGGTCCATCGCGCCGGGGCGGCAAGAGGGCGGACGCGTCCGCGACCGCGACCGCGACCGCGACCGCGAAAGGGAAAGCAGCGAGGAACGCCCAGAAAACCGCGTCGCGAAGGACGCGGCCGGCCCAAAAACCAGCACTGAAATTGAGAGAGGAGCTCCAAAAAGCCACGCCTAACTGCCCCAGGGTCTCTCGTCTGTCCAGGGCGACCGTTTCCTGGCAGGCCAAGACTGGGACCAATGATGGGGAATGTGTTGGGGATAACGTGTTGACGCAATTGAAACCGGAAGGCTCGGTTTCCAATGAATCCATGAGAATACGGGTGCTTTCAAAAAGCGCTCCCTCGAAATGTTATGGCAAATCAAGGGCGCAATCGTCGTCTCCCGTCCACCTTGAAAAATTGCCAGGTAAGGGTCGAATGAACGATGACACCAAAGAAGGAAGGTTTGAGGACATGAAACCCAAACAATATCCCACCATGATAAAAAGTCGTACCGTACACTTAGAGGATGCCGCCAATATACTACGACTGCCACTTTCTGTCAGAAAAAACCTCATCTTGTCATCCTCTCCTTTGTGCAAAACGACAAATTACATTTCTGGCGACGTCACCTTCAAGAACACCGGAGGCCAAATTTACCCAAATGGAAACATTGAAGGGGGAGGATATAGAAACAGCTTTGTTGAAGGATTAGCGACACCGTCCGTAAACTCAGTGCACGAATCAGTGGGGACATTCCAAGGATTTTCGGCCAAATGCTTCCTGAGCCCTGCAGGGGAGTCCGTTGACCTCAGCTCCTTATCAAACTTACCACTGAAAAGCCCTAAAGTTCCTGACTTCCTCCTCTTCGAAAACGGCATGCCGAGCAGAGACACCTCGTGCCAAACGCTGCTGACTCTCGCTCCTTCGCCCGACAGAGGGAAAAGCCAAATTCCAAAGCTTATAAAATGGACGAATACCAGTGACCACTCTATTTACCCTACGGCCCGTGAGGAGAAGGTGACTATCAATAAGGCTTCTCAATACCAAGAATGCAAAGCTCCCATGCACGACCATTATCTAAAGCAGAGGCCCTGCGAGAAGGTCGTGAGGCCGTCGATAGGATACAACGACGAGGAGACTAGCCTCATACAAAACCAAGAACCCCCTTCGCTGCTCTCCTTGGGTCGAGATATGGACAACACGTTTAGGTCCATGAGTGACAAGAAGCAAGCTTCGAGCCAGAAGATCCCTACGCAGTCCCCGAGTCTCTCAATAGAATCTGCGACTGAGTCCCACTTGCCTGAGAATAGAAACGAATATGACGAATTGTCTTTCGATGCTGATAACGAGGAGTATTTCTTCAGGAAAGCGAACGTCGCTTTATCGGGTCTTTACCTGCAGGCCTATGACACCGCCCTGACAGTTTTGGAGGCAAGACAAGCTGTAAGTCTGATGATATCAAAGCGCCAGGACTTCTCTCACTGCGGCAATAACCAAACGCACAATAAACATAGCAGTAGGTCCCACAATTCACCTAAAAAACGGGTATACCGAGAATACATCTTACTGATTATTTTCATGCTGGTAGAATTCTTTGTGCATATATTCTTTCTATAAACCACGCTTTACTTCTAACGACAGTTAATTACATCGACATCGAAATGCTTGAAGAAGGCTCTACGTTTGATATTATTATGGTAATATAACGTTGCCCACATGAAATTGCTATTCTCATTGATTGTCAAGAATTTTCAATAAACAACATACAATTACACAACAAGAAGTTAGTATATAAGCATCATGAGTTTACGGAGAGAGAAAGAAGCTTTGGGTGAAATGTGTAGAAAATTGAGTAAAATATTGTTTAATACCAACAAAACGCATTTATTTAAAGTCTTCCCGTAAAAGATAACATTGTCTTTTAAGTGGTACCTTTTAATGAGCATTCCTTTGTTGCTATTACTCTTTATTTATTGTCATTCCTACATATCGAGCTCTTAACCGTGGCACATTTATAACTACATTTAACTTGTCTGAAATCGAGGCAATGATTAATGAGCAATGACATCACTCTTAAAATCTCTTCGGGTTTATGTCAAACAATATAAGCAGTTTGATCAAGCGGGTGACTATAAATAACACTTTGTCTTTGTTTTGTTTTTGGATTTTTTGTTTGTTCGTTGTTTATTGTTTTGGTTTTGTTGTTGTTGTTTGTTTGGTTTTGGTTTGTTTGTTTTGTTTTATTTTGTTTTTGTCGTTGCTTTTGTATTTTGTTTTGTTTTATCTTGTTTCGTATTGTTTTGTGTTCTTGTTTTTTGTTTTGTTTTTTTGTTTTTGTTTTTTGTCGGAGTTTTTTCAAGATGTGATGGATGGTGTTCGTTCAAGATGTGATGGATGGTGTTAGTTGAAGGTATGATGGATGGTGTCAATTAAATGTGTGATGTATACTGTTAGTTGAAGGTGTGATTGATGGTATTAGTTGAAATTGTGATGGATGATGTTAGTTCAACGTGTGATGAATGGTGCTACTTGAAGGTGTGAATGATGGTGTTAATTGATTGTGTGATGTTTGTAGTCAATTAAAGGTGTGATAGATGATGTCAATTAAACGTGTGATGGATGTTGTTAGCTGAAGGTGTGATAGATGGTGTTAGTTGACGGTGGGATGGATGGTGTTAGTTGAAGGTGTGATGGATGGTGTTAGTTGAAGGTGTTATTGATGGTGTTAATTGAAGGTGTGATGTATTTTGTCAAATAAAGGTGTGATAGTTGATGTCAATTAAATGTTTGATGGATGGTGTTCGTTGAAGTTGTGGTGGGTGGAGGTAGGTGAAGGTGTGTTACTTGGTGTTAGTTAAAGGTGTGATGTAAGTTGTCAATTAAAGGTGTGATAGATGATGTCAATTAAATACGTGATGAATGGTGTTAGTTGAAGATGTTATTTATGGTGTTAGTTGAAGATGTGATGGATGGTTTTAGTTGAAGGTGCGATGGATGGTGTTAGTTGAAGGTGCGATGGATGGTGTTAGTTGAAGATGTGATGGATGGTGTTAGTTGAAGATGTTATGGATGGTGTTAGTTGAAGATGTTATGGATGGTGTTAGTTGAAGATGTGATGGATGGTGTTAGTTGAAGATGTGATGGATGGTGCTAGTTGAAGATGTGATGGATGGTGTTAGTTGAAGATGTTATGGATGGTGTTATTTGAAGATGTTATGGATGGTGTTTGTTGAAGATGCAATGGATGGTGTTAGTTGAAGATGTGATGGATGGTGTTTGTTGAAGATGCGATGGATGGTGTTTGTTGAAGATGTTATGGATGGTGTTAGTTGAAGATGTGATTAATGGTCATAGTTGAAGATGTGATGGATGGTGTTAGTTGAAGATGTGATTAATGGTTTAGTTGAAGATGTGAAGGATGGTGTTAGTTGAAGATGAGATGAATAGTCTTAGTTGAAGATGTGATTGATGGTGCTAGTTGAAGATGTGATTGATGGTGTTGAAGATGTGATGAATGGTCTTAGTTGAAGATGTGATTGATGGTGCTAGTTGAAGATGTGATGGATGGTGTTAGTTGAAGATGTGATGAATGGTCTTAGTTGAAGATGTGATGGATGGTGTTAGTTGAAGATGAGATGAATGGTCTTAGTTGAAGATGTGATTGATGTTCTTAGTTGAAGATGTGATGGATGGTGTTAGTTGAAGATGAGATGAATGGTCTTAGTTGAAGATGTGATGGATGGTGCTAGTTGAAGATGAGATGAATGGTCTTAGTTGAAGATGTGAATAATTGTCTTAGTTGAAGATGTGATGGATGGTGTCAATTAAATATGTGATTGGTGGTGTTAGTTGAAGATGTGATGAATGGTGTCAGTTGAAGATGTGATGAATGGTGTCAATTAAATATGTGATGGGTGGTGTTAGTTTTTGTTTTTGTTTCTTCATTTTCTCTTTTTAGGCTTGTTTTGTTTTGTTTTTTGTTGTTTTTAAATTGAAAAGACGATATTATATATGATTCCCCCTTCGTCTGACGATAAATCGATGCCAAGTTGACTTATAATGTAAAAATTATAATGTACTACATATCACCACTTAATATCGACGCAAAACGTTTCTTTCTTCCATATTCCCTCCTCCCTCCCACCCCTCCCGTTATTGTTGGGTATTTTGGAGTGGTTGGGGGTGAGAGATGGTTTGCTTGTTTGGTAGGTTTTTTGGGGATTTTTTGGGGGGTTTTTTTGTTGTTGTTTCGTTAGGCTGTTGTTTGTTTGTTTCTTGTTGTTATTGTTTTGGGGGAGGGGATGTTTGGGTTTGCTTGTTTGTTATTGTTGATTTTTTTATTTTTTATGGTGTTTCTGTCTCTTGCCTTTTGTTTTGTTTTGACTTCTGTTCTGTTCCGTTTGTTTTCGCTTTTTGTTGTTGTTGGGTTTTTTTTTGTTTTTGTTTTTTTTGTTGTTGTTGGGGGTTTTTTTGTTTTTGTTTTTTTTGTTGTTGTTGGTTTTTTTTTTGTTTTTGTTTTTTTTTTGTTTTTTTTTGGTCGTGGTTTTTTACTTTTTGTTTTTGTTTTGTTTTTGTATTTTGAATAAACGCACTCAAATCGTGATGGTAGGTCGGAGGTTACCCAGGGGCTCCTCACTGAAGGGAAGACAGTAGCGGGGCAGACATGTACGTCGACGTTGGCCAAATACACGATGAGACTCACGGAAACACACGAATCCCCGTGCCAGTAGTCTTTTCCTGGCGACAAGGAAACATAAAACACACACACACACACACATACACACACACACACACACACACACACACACACTTTCTGTTTGTGTGTGTTTGCCCTAAAAAACCCCCAAAGATACTAACACTTCAAAGAGAAAAATATGCCTATCATAGTGTGCTCAAAGCACTTTCAGGATAAGTTGAGATTCATACAGATCTTCATTCAAATCTAGATTTGTGGCTCTGGAAGAAGGTTGAATAATTAATGTGATGGACTGAGAATAAGTTTCTCACTTCAGCCATAAATGTAAAACTTGTCTGCATCATTAAAAAAAAAAATTCATTTTTTTTATTTTTATGGTAATGATGGTATTTTGAGATTGTCTGAGAACCGAAGTAAATGGCGTGCCATGATCACTGATGTCTGTTTCAGACCTGATACTTGAAGAAGAAGAAGAATGACGATGAAATGCAATAACCATACTCCTTGTAAAACCTTTGTGTCAGATCAAATCTAGACTCTTTTTGGGAAGACTAAATATCTTAAAAATTTGCAATGCTCTCATAGTTCAAAATTTTAATGAATTTTCACCGGTGAAAGACATGTTAAAGGATATCATTTTTAGAACCTGGCTGTTTTATTACATTTCCCATCTTAACATTTGTGTCTCTATTTTAATGAATTTTTCAGGAAATTATTTGGAAGCATCTACTTTTGGCAGCCATAGGAGAACAATTATCAGACTGTATGGCAGAAGGTGAGTATAGTAACTCCTTTAGATTTACGCTATCACCATATTCTAACAGGCATTATGGTTAGATGCTCAGCTAGTAATCAAAAGGTTGCAGTTTCGAGTCACACTGCCATTGGGAATGTTTTTTCCAGGTATACCACATTTTCCTCACCCCAATCAGGTGTAGTGAGTACCTGACCATAAAACAGTGTTGTCTCCATCCGAAAAATAATGTATTGCACCTAACTGACTGCATCTTCAGTCTTATATGATCAGAGTTGCTATTTTCTTGGGACCCCTTGTAAAGTGTTCTGAGCACATTTAGGGATGTTGCACACTGTACTATAAAAGCTCATATTTATTTTATCGTAACATTGTAAGAAACCACTTCAAGGTTTAGCACACTTGTTAAAATCATGCTAGATCTATAGGGAGTGTGGAATGAAAAGAGAAAGACATAAATTTAAAAAGATTGGAGATTGACTTCATAAAAGGTAGTGATGCTAAATGCTAACACAATTTCAGAAATGCCAAGATGCTGGTGAATGGCAGAGGAAGTTGCCAATACCAAATATCAGTTCCCCAGCCTTTGAAACAAATGATTTAGTTTGTCTCACACCTTTTCCATTTGTCCAGGGCAATTTTGGCTTTAGCATAGCCTGAGTCCTTCCCATGCCCGCTATGTGCACATAGGGCTATTATGACCTCCGTATGGATACTATCAAAGATTTTTTGAAAGTCAACGTAACGGAGTAATACTAGTATCTGGTGTGTGATTTATTGTCTTTCCAATGATGGCCCCCAGTGGAATCATTGGGTCTTTGCAAGAGCTTTGTGGTTTAAATCCATTTTGCTTCCCTCACAGTACCATGTTGAAAGCCACATTTATTTATTCTGATTAGGATGACATTGCACAAAACCTTTCATGATAATGATAGATGGGTTGTTCCACTTAAATTCAACAATTCACAAAGATTTCCTTTCATAGGTAACAGGATTAACACGCCCACACAAAGAAAAGTAGTAGTAAACAAATGAGCAGAAACAAAATGTAAAAATCACAACCGTAGTCACAATTAGGAAATAATCAAAAAGTAACATAATATTTCTGGGATGGGGGATCTTTCTTAATTATCCTGAACTGTGTTGGGGTTTGTTTTGTTTTTTTCCCCGTGCAACTTATTATATTCACTTAAATCCTCAATTTTTGCATTTTTGCCACATTTTTGAGCATTTTCTTTCTTTTTGTTTCTCTAAACAGACGATGAAGTTATAGGTGTGAGTGTTAGCATTAGAGATAGAGATGACCTGATACTTATATGGAACAAAACATCCCAGTGGAAGGATAAATCTACTATCATTGAAAAAGTTATGGCACTACTACCTGATATCACTTTCAACACCGTTTTCTACAAAGGTAGGGGTATTTCCTATAATTTACTATCAATTTACCTTTCGTGATAATTTTTTTTCATGACTTTATGTATAAATTACATTGATATGACATGTAAAATTACTCAATGGGATTGAATGTAATGTAATTTCTTTCAAATTTCTATGTGCACACATCTAAGATTGAGGCGGAGAGGAAGGGAGGAACAGATAGACAGAAGCATTGCATTGAGTGAGTGAGAGATTAAATAGGGTGAAAGAGAGATTGAGTGAGTGAGAGATAAAAAAGGATGAAATAGAGATTGAGTGAGTGAGAGGTAAAAAAGGGTGAAAGAGAGATTGAGTGAGTGAGAGATAAAAAAGGGTGAAAGAGA
>JBBPCV010773614.1:0-10711 GCA_037974505.1 Plocamopherus tilesii
ATGATGATGATGATGATGATGATTATTATTATTATTATTATTATTATTATTATTATTATTATTATTATTATTATTACTGTTATCATATCCAGAGGAAGAAGAATGATGCAACAATAGCTATGCACAATAATTTTTTTTTTTATTGAAATTTAAATAATATACGAAGAGGATAGAAATTTGTGAAATGTAAGGGCTTGATTCAATTCAGCTCACTGATTAGTACCCAATAGTTTGCAGGTATAGTTTCAATCAATGGCAGGAAAGTTAGTTTGTTAGTGGAAATGAAGAAAACATTTCAATCACACAGCAGTGACGAGAGAATTTTACTCACTATAACTAGATCTAGATATCGATATTGTAATTTGTAATGCAATGAAGCGATTCAGCCGTCAATCAGAGTACCCTATCAGAATCTACTTATGCCCTTTGATTGCGATCTACGGAATTCAATAAACTATTTTCAACACTGCAGATATTGCCAATAGGACCAGTCTTAAATGTACTTCATCTGGCTTTTTTTTTTTTTCTTTTCAACTTCAGAGCATTGAAGATCTTATTCTTCCGTATTCTGAGTCTTTCATATGGCGAATCATACTTGAACTTTACAGTCTTTTTCGACTGATCTCCTTGCTTTGAGTAGCATCCTGCACGGATCACAATTATTATTAAAATTAGCCAGAGTGGGTTAAATCATAGTTTAATCAGTTCTATTCATTCCACACATTGACTAGACTCTGTAGAATATCGTGCACTAGTATATGTTATTATTTGATTTCTTTTTCACATACAAGAAAGATCCTTCTTACGAGATATCCTTAAAACAGTGGACGCAACTAATAAAATGTGGTACGCATCGACTTCTTGTAGTTAGTTCATCCTTAGCCATCTTCCATCCACACAAATCTGTCGTCGCAAACTTGTCGATTTATATTACGTCTAGTTGCCCGGATAGTTCAGTGGTTAGGGCACTCGACCACCAAGCCAATGGTCACGGATTCGTTCCAGACCGTGCAGGCTTGAATTTGGAATACGGGGCTTTCGGGGCGGGGGGGGGGGGGAGGTTCGCCTCCTTGCCTCGTCTTGTGGTAGGCTCGATAAATGAGTGCCTAGTCCCATCGGAGACGGACGATGAACAAGGAGGACACAGGTGCCTTTGCGCATGTAAAAGAACCCCCTGTTATTTAGATCGAAACGAACAGGTCATATCCACCGCCAACATGGCAAAATCCAGTTCCAACCAAAAATCCTTTCGGACTCAGTCATCCCTACAACTTCTTCTACTTCAGACGCATTGACCAGATAATTACTTTGAATTGAAGTAGAATGAGCGTAGCAATGCCGTCACTACAAGACCGTCAACATTGACGCAAAAGGCCTACTCTATTATATCTATTACTGAGATCTGGTTACTAGATCTGAGTTGTGTCTTCTATCAAACATCCGTACTATGACAATGACGAAGACGATGTGATGATGACGACGATCATGATGCCAACGACGACAGCACCGACGATCAACTACGATCAAAAGCCTGCCATCGACATTCTCCTCCATTTACTAATTAGAAGGGGAGGATTTAAAATTGAACCCTATCGAAGACGGATAATTATCCCGGATGATCATGTTTGTGTAGGACAATCACATTCACAATAAATTGCACATTATGAATCGCCTGCCCAGTGGAGATTCAGGGGCTATAGAATTTAGAACCAGTTAATCCTTACCCAAACACACACCAGAGCATTGCTAATACTTCTGAACGTGAGTAAGCCAAGCGCACGGAGTGGCGAAAAATTAAAACCCAAACCGGACAAGCAATTGGATAAAACATTCTCTTTGACATCGCTCACAACATTTCCCTCGTTGGCAGACGTTTAAAGAGCCAGATAATATGGTCCAATAGAACCTTTGTTTGTGGCTGAAAGCAGCCCAGATTTGGCGCCATTCATTGCAGTTTTCTTCGGAATTTACGAGGCATTGAGCGAGTCATCTTTTGCATATTGGTGTTCGTGACATTTTGCCAGATGGAGAAAATGACATCAGCTTCCCAATGTGTAGCTCTTTATCTTGACATTTGTTTGGATAATTACAGAAAAACGCCGATACAGGTTGTTGTTTTTACTTCTCCTTTTCTTCCTCTTTCGTCTCCATCATTTATTTTTCATTCATACATTATTATTATTATGGTTATTATTATTATTATTATTATTATTAATAATAATATTATTATTATTATTATTAATATTATTATTATTATTATTACATGTATTAGTATTACATGTATTATTACTATTATTTTTATTATTATTATTTGGATGCCACGCGAAAGGAAGAAATAGAAATAAGGGAAGACAGATGGAGAGGCACGACCTTGATACACATGAAAAAAACAACAACAAAAAAACAAACAAACAAAACAAAACAACAACACTGACAGCAAATGTTATTGGACGCAGGGAAATGGAAAACGGCGAAGAAGGCCTATGTCCAACGACGGACTCTTAACTGCCGGTGATGGTGATGATGATGTTGTTGTTGTTGATGATGATGATGATGATGATGATGACGATAACACAACTCCTGGTGCTGTTGCTGTTGCTGCTGCTGCTGATGAGGATGATAATGATGGTGGTGGTGGTGGTAGTGGTGATGGTAATGATAAAAGGGAGCGAAACCGGGAGAAAAGTATTAAGGGAGACTATTAGAATGCCCGTTGATGGATGAGAGAGAGTCCTGCAGCAGTCAGCAGGCCTGAGTGATGAGAGGTACGATCGGCTTGCGTTGAGAGGAGCGCTAATCAGTCAGGGGACGTAATCAGTTCTTTCTACCCTTTGCAACATTGGCGTCTTAATATTATCTCTCTTTATTTACCGTTACGTCATCACCTTGCCTTGAAGGATGACCTCTATTTTTAGCATGAAGTCACTTGGACCTAGCGTAATTATTGCCTTGATCTGGCTCAAAAAGCCGTCCTGTAGGCTTAAAACACGGCTAAATATGTTACGTGATAATTCAAGATATAAATAGTAGACCTATTTGTAGATCTACAAGCATAAAGGCCTATTCCTAATCCTAAAAAAAAAAAAAAGCAACAAAAAACAAAACAAAGTTAAAAAACAAAAAAGCTGAAAAAAAAAAAGAAAAAAAAAAAGCCAAACAAAAAACAAAACAAAACAAAACAGAAAAATCGACAAAAAAACAAAAACAGCAACAAAAAAACAAACAACAAATAACAACAACAAAACAAAAACAAAAATAATAAAATTGAAATCCATAAGTAGAAATCTGATGTTATCTGGAATTGTAAGGAAGGGAGATTCAACATAGTTATGTGAATCTGAAATATGACGGCTACTTTCTGTAGACCAGGTCACCGCAGAAAAGATAGACCCACTTGAGCTAACTATGTAGTATTATTATTATGCAATAAATCCAACCATGCCATAACAGTAATAGTAAGAACGAATCTGATAACATGAATAACAATAAAAATATTGTAGGCCTACATTAGACTTAGATCTAGATTCTAGATCTAGCAATTTATGACTGTTGCAGATGCCATTTTAAGCTCTGTAAATGAATGAAACATAATGTACTCGATTTACAGAATAATAAACAAGATAAAATGGTTCAAAAGTATAATCTATAACAACACAACGAAACGATGAATTTATTTTCGGATTTAAACCCTTCTTCAGACAACAATAAATACATGTAGTAAAATGAGAAGAAAAACAATAATCGTGACAATTAATCTAATCAGATTAATAAAATTGAATAGATTAAGTAAACAAACTATATTTATATCTTTTTTGGTAGAATTGTTATCAAGTTTGGCTTACTGACTGTGAAAAGTGAAATACCGATAGATAAATTCAGCGACATACCTAGTGATGGTGGTGGTGGTGATGATCCATGGCAAGACGTTCCTGCTACACAAGTTACACAATAAGTATTATGTCAAATTTGCTGGTCGGAGGTGCAATAACAAAGGAGCCTTTCGTGTTCAACTCTGCATCCATCCATCCATCCATCCATCCCTCTCTATCTACATTAAATCTGTCTCTCTATTTTATCCATCTAGCAATTTTACTCTCTCCATGGCTTTCTCCCACCACCCCTTCCATCCCATACCCCGCCGCGTCACCCCCACCAACCGCTCTCTCTCTCTCTCTCTCTCTCTCTCTCTCTCTCTCTCTCTCTCTCTCTCTCTCTCTCTCTCTCTCTCTCTCTCACTCTCTCTCTCTCAAAATTGTGGGATCATTAAAGTGAAAATCATGAATACATATGGTAGCAAAGATTATGCTTTTTTAGGGGGAAAATGATTTAATGATCCGGGAAAATCTGGGATGGCAGACAGCTCTGTGTATCCGTCAGTGTAGAAGTGGGTCTCATCAGAGAACCAGATTCATTGGATGAAAGTTACATCATGATTAATCTAATCAATTAACCCATGGTACATGTTCATACACGCATCGGCAATTGCCTGGCTCTGGCGCTGATGAACTTGTATCTTGTAGGGCCATAGATCTAAATCCTTCCTTAACATGTTTCCTAAAGATTCTCTGAAAATCCCAATCTTAAAACTGTGAACGCTTTGACTACTTTGGTGTTTGTTTTAGCAATTCTTAGAGCAACAAAATCGTTTCCATCATGTGTGGTTTCAGAGTCAACCCACTGCGTGTTACTTTGACTTTGGACTTCACATTTTTATTCTCTATTGATCCAAACCTTTCAAAATCTGAAGCTGAATATTAGAATTTATCTTTTAGACAGTATGTCAGCATTACTGCAAATCGCTATTTAGAAAATTATATACGCGCATCATTAAGGGTGCCTATTTTTTCTGGTCAGACTGTAGTTGTTGTTCTTTCAAGTTAGATCTGCACAAAGACCTTTTTGGTACAACTACCAGCTACCATTAAGGGAAACAATATATAATATAAATATTGTATCTTTGAATTATACCATAATTGTGTAGCTTCTCATATCTCAATCTCTATTAAGATTACATGATTTGTCCTGCCCCAATGTCCAGATATACATTGTCCATTATAATTTTCAAATAACACATGCCAGTTTATTCATTAAATAAAACCTCACAGTCTAATGATTTTGATGATGGAAAAGAATTTCTTCCTCAACAATACAATCATTAAATGCACATGTAATGAACTAATGCTGCAAAAGAGAGGGCAACAATTACATACAAAGTAAAAAAAGTACACTGTAAGAATTTCACCTTTATGAAACATTTGCAGAATGAAAATTCACAACTATCGAATGAAAAAACACAGACCATTCTGAATTTGATTTATGCAAATAAAACAAATACATTCAAAAATAGAAACAAAACAAATCTGCACATACCCTTTATATCTTCAAGTATTTCTTCTGTGATGCTTTCTGGAAAAAGATGAAATAGATGAACAATCTTTTTAATGGTAACAAAAAATTTATAGTAAAAAAATTTGAAATGAAAAAAAAAATCTCTAGAAAGTTGTTTTTCCTTGCTTTCATTTGACTTACAAATATTTTCATTTTTACCAGAACTATTATTTTCTCAGATCAAATTAAGTTGTTTGGCTTATGTAGTCTTCTTCACTATCATTATAATAATATTGAGAGGGGTTAGAGATTCTCTTGTAAGCAAACATCTTATATTTTATTCTCACAGATGTAGAGAGAAGTTCAACTGACTAAATTTGGGTAAGAATGCATTTGAGACATCTCCGAATGATATAGTACTAATAGACAAGAACTGATTTTTACCTGGCACTGCTGACACTGCCTGGTGCTTTTCATCTGAATTACTAATTGTACCATGTTCCATAAGCTGTGACTTGATTTGACTATGGATAAAGAAAGCAGAAGGAAATCTTAAACAGTATTGGGTTGGGCAAATGAGCTTCAGGATTCTATGAGACAAGATTCTGTTTGTTTATAACTTAGCATTATTATAAATAACATCAAAGGATATATGGAATTCATCACATAATATATTTATGCGCTTTTCCATCATTACTAGCATCACATCAACTGTCTGAATAATCCTGCTCTAACTTTAAGACAAGTGTGCACTTGGATGTAATGCTCACAATTATCATGGCTGCCCTGATCATAGCCTGACAGGGTCTAAACAATCAAGTTTAAAAAATGGTTGTATGTTCATTTCTAACAATGATATTTGTAATTTTGGGGGGGAGAAAAAGTAGAAATGTAGAGAAAGTGCTCAGTGCAGTGTGATTTAAAGAAAGAAATTAACCAGAAAATTCAAGTAGGTAAAAAGGCCAACAGAAAAATGGATGAAAAAAAAAAAGTAGACATTTAGATGGGTGGCTGAATGAATGTAAGGATCAGTGAACAATTTGATCAATACATTGAAAGAAATCTAAAAAGATGGAAATAAAAATCATTTACAATTTATATTTATAATCTCAACTTGTGTCTCAATATCTACACTTACATTAAAAGCACTGAAAAAACTATTTGCTTTTGTAAACACTATGTATTGATCGGCATTCGTGAATATATACACATATATAACAAATTGAAAAGAAATGTTAAAAGAAAAAAGCTTAACTTGTGTCTCAATATCTACATTTACATTAAAAGCATTGAAAAGACTATTTGCTTTTGTAAACACTATGTATTGACTGGCATTCGTGCATATATACACATATATATAACAAATTGAAAAGAAATGTTAAAAAAAAGAAAAAAGAAACATAATTACCCATGTATTGCTTTTCCAGCGAGAGGGAGGACCTGTACTCCTTTCATAATTGGAATGCCTTCAAATACCTACATGTGGTTAAGGACATACTTGCATTCTTTTTTTCTATTGAAAGATTTTCATACTTGCAATGCACATCAAATGTATTATTATTCCTTCACACATGTTATACTATTCCTTCACAAGGGAAAAAAAGAGTATCATAGTTACAAAAATTAACCAGATTTTTCATTTAATCATATTTTATTTCACAATTATAAAGAGAAACTTATAAAATCGGGTTTGCTTTCATTATTTTTATTGTTACTGTCTTTTTTGCATCATATATGTATGAATAGGTGAACATCTTTGTTTTTTAATGTCGATGTTACCGATTTCTTTTCAAATTTCATGGAAGGATATTGGAACAACCACAGTATCTTTGTAACCCACATCCACCACAAGGCCTATGTTTACCCCCAAGGTGAGAACTGAAAGAAGATGACTGGGACTAAAAAAGACAGAGCCAACCTGTGAAAATAAAAATCATAGTTTATGTAAAGCATAATCACACCAAATACAAGTAACACAGTTACTATGATGTAGATTCATTATATTATTCACAAAAAAATAAATAAATAAATAAAGATAGTAGGTCCTAAGCAATGCCATCTGTCTGACTGTATAACACTAAAAATAACTGTCTGTCATAGAAAAGAGAATATCCTTCAACCAAATTCTACCGGATGTCTTTATCATAATTCTTCCTCTTCATGTTATGTCGCACAATACCAAAGTTCTTTGGAATGTTGAAGAGGGGTTGACCAGCTTATGGATGGCTGCTCTCCATTTATGCTGTTTGCTCAGGTTAAGTGCCTGTTACAGACCTCTATATGTGACTGTCTGAGAATTATTTTGATATTTTGACATGATGCATAACATAAGTAGTGCTGTCGTCATCAAATGAAATTATATTTATTGTGGGAGAAATGTCCAAGAGTGTAGAAGAACAATCAACATAATTCTCTCAAACTTTGTGCAAAACACTCACAGTTTAGATGGAAACAAAATTGATACCAAAATGTATGCAAATGTGGTAAGAATCAAGACTTGAGAGTAATGACAAAAGAAAACAAATATTAATTCCCCCCTCCTCAACATTTAATCTCAGCCTCTTCTGAGATAGATAATAAGAAAGTGCACAAAATGATTACTGTACTTTGTTGATAATCACATACCTCAAAATGCTTGAACAAGACTTTTGCTAATGTATCTCTGAAGACTGAGGGACATAAAAGAGACTCTACTATCACAACTCTCCTGTCCTTTGGAGTTAAAAGCAAATGCCTGTTTAAAAATTGACAAAGAAAGAAGCGAAAAGATGAAATTGCAAATGGGAGACTTCATGTCATGTCAAGGCATGTGGGGAGTTTGTTATGTTTTATATTTTTTGTTGCTTTGTGTGGGTTGTTTCTTTTCTTTACTTTGTTGTCTGAGGACAGAAGTAAATGGTGTGCCATGATCACAGATGTTTATATCAGATCTGGTACTTGAAGAAGAAGAAGAAGTTGTTGTTGTGTTGTTGTTGTTGTTGTTGTCTTATTCTTTTTATGGTGTTTCTATTTGCTCTAATTTTTTTTTTTTTTTTTTTTTTTGTAGAGAATGGGGATGGTTGTGCTTTGTGTTGTTTTTTGGGGTTCTTTTTTTGTTGTTGTTGATGTAATTGTTCTAGCTACTGTTTTGTTATTTCTTTTATTTTGGGTTTTTTGTTTGTTTGGGGTTTTTTGTCTGCTTGTTTTGTTTTGGTTTTTTGTTGGGGGGTTTTTTTCATGGTTTCATACACCCTTATAATACAAACAAAAAAGAGCCCACCACTTGTGATCCTCTTGAAATGTTTTAGAAAACATCTATACTTGACAAAATATTATCATATAGCCCTACATAAATGATAGGGTAACAATAAAGATAGATTCATATTGCCATTACAGTTCTAAAAAATTAAATTAAATTATGTAAATATTAACCTGTATATGAGTGTGTGAACAAGTCCTTTGAGATTTTCATACAATTCTTCTGAACTGTTAAAGTCCCAAACATTGACAGCCTGTTGAAATAAGAAAGACAAACAAAAACATAGAATAATGATTTGCAAAATATCAACTGCAACGGTTAACCACTTAAACTTAAAGACACTTTATTTCAGGAAAAGTACAATATTAAGCTATGCTTTATCGCCATATTAAAATGTAATTGTTATTTTTCATGGTCATAAAAAGACAAAAACTATCTTTCATCTGTTTTTCAACATATTTTCTTATATCATTTCAAAAGAAAATGTGAGAATCAAGCATGTAGTGGGACTAAAATGCATGCATTAGCTACAATCAATTCACTGGCATTCACTAGAATTAGAATCATGACAAAGTGCAAAAGTGCAGATCCAGATTTACATACCAGATCTATCTTGGCATTTTAATTTTCGATGTAAGTGAAACACACCACTTGCATCTACCACCAATTGGACATTGTGATGTCAAAAAAACTTGTAATTGAGTTTCTTGGACTAAAATCCATTGTTCGGATTTAACTTTGTAAAATCTTTCCATTTGCAATCCAGACCAACAAAAAATCTAGAACTTTATTTCTGTTACATAAGGTTGAAATTGATCACATAAGATAAAAGCCCTCTCCATAAAATTTTCATTCAACTAAATCAAGGATTGAAAGGTTAAAAATGAAAACACTGGCCTATATTTAAATACTTGGTACAGACATATTCTCTCTGGACACTTTGTCATATGAACTTTTAAAAATATAATTTTAAATCTCCACCACAGCAATTTAGAACCAACAAAAAAAAAAAACGAAATTAAAATAACCCTATAGTGTGAATAAGAAACATTGTTTACTGTTTTGGTTTTTTTTTCTTCTATCTGCTAGGCAAGTTGCCATCTTTTTAATGTATGAAGAAGGAAAAGGAAATCCTTACAAATGCAAAGGTGGAACTAGGCAGAAACATTTTCAAGATGGTCACCACATCTGTGTCTTTTTTGAACAAGTATGTGTGTGCTTGTTTGTTTATAATGTGTAACATGAATGTGTAGGCATGTGTTGTGTTAGCAAAGCAATCATGGTCAATGCCCTCAGCATGGCAGTCATGCTTCAACATGTGAATAGATGTAAGGAATAGCATAAAAATTTGTAAAATTATATAACAAAAAGATCACAAGTAGCAACATTCAGGCCCATTTAACCAAATTCCCATAAAATGAACGAGATTCAAAAAAAATGTATTTAACCTGCTCCTTACTTTGGATAACCTTGCATTGTGAGTTTGACTTGGAATAATACAGCGAGGGCCTGTTTCCCCAGCATAGCCACATCTGGAACAAAAATCATGATAAATATTACAACAATCTTTTGTTTCGTTTGCTTTAATCCTGTTTAACATATTATCAAGTTTTAGTGATGGATTGTCTATTCAGAGCTGTCTCGGGTATAAGTATAAGGCATGGCTGATGTATATCCACCCAGGCAAATGCTGTACTTTCTAAAAAACATCACCAACAGTAACAATTGAAGTGGCTATTCCGACTCGAGTCCAAATAGCCTAGATAAGCCTCCCGTGGCTATTCATACTCGAGTCACACATTGCGATGAGCACTGTGCTGGCTGTCTGGACTGGAACTCCTCCGACGATTACATGAGTGGCCGCCGGGAAGACTAGAAGGGCCAAGAGAGTCTCTTGCTAATTTTAGTGCTTTAGAGTGAAACATGTCTTGCTTCTCTTTTGTAAAACTGCCCCGCATTGGCCTATGTTAAAAATAATACATTAAATGGACAGAATTGATCTAGATCTAGAGCAAGTTTTCAACAGAAACAGAACTGGCAATAAAATCATGAAACGCACCCACCCCCAGAAATACACATAAACGAACAAACAAACAAACAAGGCAACATCTGACTGAAGCACCAAATGAAACAAAACTGTTCTAT
>JBBPCV010773725.1:2500-10710 GCA_037974505.1 Plocamopherus tilesii
AAGACGCTCGACTTGTAATCGAGAGGTTGTGGGTTCGATCCAAGCTGCGGGCCCTTGGGAAAGGTTTTCCATGTATACCACATTTCCCCCACCCCACTCACGTGTGATGAGTACCTGGCCGTAAAACAGCGCTGTCTCCGTCCTAAGAACAATAATTTGCGCCTAACTGGCAGCATGTTCTGCCCTAGATATTCAGAGTTGTTATTGCATGGGATCCCCTCGTAAAGCTCTTTGAGCACATTTTGTGGATATTGCACTATATAAAAGCTCCATTTTATTATTTTTTTTTACTTTAGGGGAGTTGAATCCCGAGGATTTGTGACCCTTAGTCTTTCTTAAGTAGGATACCCATGTAGGGATGTTATACCTCTTTGCTAAGAGTCAAGTTGCCCTCACAGAGTTATAGCACTTGAGAGGTCATTAAAGTGCACATGTATAACCCATTTTGCCACAGTAGCCTAATTTATATATTGTCTTAAAAGTATAAAAACTAAAGTAAACTTTTATAACTTATTTTATCTGACAACATTATCCGCAAACAGTTATTTCCATTGTTTGCCAAAAATCAAGTATGCTATCTCAGAGTTATAGACCTTGAAAAAAAAGCCTAAATAGAAAGTAGAGACACGTTCTTCTATTTGAGCCCAATCCATGGTTAAGTTGAACTCTCCGTTCCTCGTCCCCATGGGGAATTTGGGACATCCAGTGTTTCTAATCCTAGGATGCTCCAGGAATTAAAGCTTTACCTGTTTGCCAGAAACAAAGTGTTGTCAATTCAGAGTCATTGTCCTTCAAAGGTCATTAAGTATAAACGTATACTTTATTTGCTTTGAGAGCCAATATCTCAAAATCTGTGAAATTGAAAGGCATTATACCTAATGTTATCGTTTCCAGTAGAGGAAAATATAACATGGGGTATTTTACTTGTCTCCAAAAATACTGCTACCTTTACAGAGTTATTGACCTTGAAAAGTGTGAACATACAGGCTCCCCTCTATGATCATATACATACTGTAGGTCAACCGGACCTCTGCTCTTATCCTCTTAAAATATATCACATGAAGTCTACTGACTTGGTTCCGTTTATATCTGGTTCCAATCAGTGTACGTAAATAATCATTTATCACATCCTGAACATCTTAAATTTGGTGTCCCACAAGGCTCTGTTCTAGGCCCAGTACATTATATCTCTTAACATGGGTAACCATTAGGAGAAATAATATCCCAACACAACATGAAACATCATATGTATGCTGATGACACACAGATTTATACGTCTTTTCCTTTAAATGAAATACACTCTGACATACAAAACATTCAGTCTTTCATTGCTACTGTCAATAAATGGATTCATACAAATAAATGTAAAATGAATAATGATAAAACCGAGACCATGGCATCTTCAACACCCAGCAGACTAAAACGTGTTAGCCTAGAAAGTATAAAAATTGATTCTCATGTCATCAGGTTTAGCCAAGTTGTGAGAAATCTAGGCGTGTATATTGATGCATCAATTTAAACCTAAAATTTCCTCATTCTTCTCATCAATATTCTAAGCAATAATTTTGTAATGTGGTTCATGAGACTTATTGTTCTGTGAAGCTCACATTCTGTGGCAGCTGTTGTTTTGGGTAGGATTATGAAACTTGATTTCATTAAGTCTTCTGGTATGTTTCCACTATTATATATTGCATTTAGGAGTTTTGTTGTCATCTCTATCCCTGCATCTTCAAAAGTTATGATTACTTCTATTGGTATATTGTCTGGACCTGTTGCTTCACCAAATTTCATTTTCTTTATGGTGTCTTTAACTTCCACTTTTACGATTGGTGGTCCATCTATCTCTTTCTTTAGAACATGGTTTTACCTCCTTTCTTCTTCAAACAGTTCTTCTACATATTTTGCCCACCTAATTAAGGCATCTTATTTGTCTATTATTATATTGTCTTGTTTTGATTTGATACATCCTGAACCAGAACATCCTTTCTTTTCACTAACTTCCTTAATTTTGGTATGCATATATTAACTATCTTTGTTTTGGTTAAATTCTATTTCTAGGCACTGATCATTTATCCTTTTTCTATTGCTTCGTTGCATTTCCTTTTTATTTTTTTGTTCAGCATTTAAAATGTTCTACATCTGGCTTTGCTTGCCTTTGCGTTTTCATTAATTCTGAAATGTCATTTGTCATCCATTTCTCATGTCCTTTTCTAGGTTTTTTAGGGATATTTTCAGTCATAACTTCATTAATTGACTTTTTCATCTCCTCCCATATTTCTTCGGGATAGGTAAATTTTTCTAGAAGTTCCAATCTATTTTTGACACTAACTGTAAAATCATTCTTAGTTTGCTGACCTGTTCTTAAGAATTCTACTTTAAATTTGGGTTGTTTGGATTTCTTTAGCTTTTTCTTTTAGCTTCATCTGTCTTGTACAAAGTACGGGCACAGGGTCACTGTTAGAATCTGCTCCTGACATAGTTTTTGTTGATTTCACAGAATTTATAAATCGTCTTTGAACTAATAAGAAGTCTTTTTGATTTCTGATTTTGTCTCCTGGGCTAATCCAAGTGTATCTTCTTCTAGGGTGGTTTTTGTACCATGAATTTGAAATTATGAAACAATGTTCTCTACACCAGTCGATGGGTCGACTTTCATTTCTTATGCCTAGACCCCATTGGCCAAATATGCCTTCCACTCGTCACTCGTTTGTCTCGAACCTTGGCATTGAAATCACCCCATGGCTATTTTCACATTTTTCAGATTTAAATTGTCCCATAGTTCTATCAAGATCTCCATAAAAATTATCTATTTCTTCTTCTGTGCTCTCTGAAGCTGGTGCATATACTTGAATAATCCCTATGCCAAAAGGTTTACCTTTCAGTTGAACTACCATGACCCTATCTGAAATACCCCACCAACCTTTAATACTATTAATTTGATGTTTTCCTATCAGCCAAAATCACTGCTCCTCTTTCATGAGTCTTTCCACCTGAGTAAATCATAGTTTTATCTCCTGTTTTTATTATATTTTTGCCTATCCACTTAACGTCTGCCAAGCCTAATATGTTTATTGACATCATATCCATTTTTTGTTTTACATTTTCTGATTTTCTTTGTTGGTGTAAGGCCCTAATATTCCATGTTGCAAACTTTTTCTTAGTAAGTGCTTTGCAGCCAGCTTGATGACGACCGAGATCCATCTGCTGCCCATGGGATTCACTGTCGTGCAAGGTATTCAGATGTGAATTACGAATCCCATTCACGCTATTGTCTGAAATTTTTGCATTTGACATTTCATGATTTGCTTGGGAAGATAACGGAAGTGTTTCCTGTTGCCTGCTGCGGCTTTGTGTACAGTGTACTCTGTTAGCCTTTGTCAAAGCATTGACAAGGCAGCGGTGTTCGCATGTGGTTAGCGACTTGTTGTGATAGCTAGTTTCTATATCTAGAAACCGTTCTCCTATCCACCCACTGATATTTCAACGGTTATCCTAAGGTATACATGCAACATATAATCATTCAATAGCTTTAGAAATCATTTGAAACACCGTATATAATAACATGTATTCTTCATAAAACTTTGCATTCTTGCATATATTTTCATTTTATACAAATTCATTTTAATCAGTAAGTATACTTTAACTATTTTGTTTAATAAACTTCACTCCTGGAGGTCTCTTATCGGTGGCATTGTGACGTGATCTTCAATGTGAGTGATTTGTTCCTTTGTTTGTTTCACATGCATCATGTGATGATTGATGTCTTTGTTCAATGATATCGACAGTGATGTCGGCATTCTTCCTTCGAATTTCGAGCCGCCTTGAAAGCATTCACTCATTGCTGTCTTGGCCGGAATTGTATCATCTTTTCTAAGGATGTGTCCAAACAGTCTTCATCTCTGTTCTTTTACTCTTTTGACAGTAGTTTAACCTTGCAGTGCTCATATAGGTCATTGTTGATGATTTTTTTCAGACCATTGTATGCCGACGATGTTTCTTAGATGTTTTCTGTGCATTGTGTCTATACTATCCAGATTTTTACTGGTATGTCCCCAAGTTCCACACTTGTACAGTGAAATTGGTGTGACAAGTGCTTTGCAGAGTGTAATTCGTTCTTCTTCTTTGATTTTTTCTTTTCTATTCCATATGTTTTTTAATTTATGGAAGGCATTTTGAGCAAGCATTTTTCGTTTCTGGATATCTTCGTTTTCATTTATTAGGCTCCCTAACTTTCTGACTTTTTCCATTATTCTTTAGTATGTCTTCCTATTGACATTCCAGTTTTTGTTTCATTGAATTTAAGATCTATTGCTTTAAAGTGTAAGATATTATTGGGATGTAGCTATGTGCTTGTTCTTGTTTATCAAAATCATCTGCATACATCATTTCCCTTGTTAGTCATTTGTTTGGCAAGTGTGTTCGCAGTTCTTTCAATGCCGCTTCTACAGAGATGGTGAAGAGAAGTAGACTCAGACTATTGCCCTGTGGTGCCCCAATGATCATATTTATGGTTGATTTTTCCTTACCAGAGATGACATTCAGTGTTGTTTTGGCAAGTAAAGTTCTGATCAATTTGATGTGGTCATTTTATAAAAATGTTTCCAGCACTATTAATGACCTTGCTCGGCATATTGTGTTAAAATACTGTATTAAATATTAAAAATATTGTACGATTATTCTTATTATTATCATTATTATTATTATTACTATGATTATTATTATTTATAGTAATATTATTGTTAATATCCTCTCCGTTCTCCTTCCCCAAGCCTAAATTGATGACATCTAGTGCTTCTAATACTAGGATGCCCCAGAAGGTACACTTTACTTGTTTGCCACAATTCAAATGTTGCCATCCCAGAGTCATTGTCCTGGAAAAGTCATGATGTTAAATGCATACAGGCTCTGCTGAATTACCCAATATCTTAAAATTGACAAAAGAAAATGTATTACAACTTCTGCTTTCTGATAACGAGATCCATACAGATTTTTTATTTCTTTGACAAAAAAAAAAAAATTCTTGCCTTCACAGAGCTATTGCTATTAAATGTCATAAATACAAATATATAGCCTCCGCTAATAGTATTAATATATACAGTCAGTAGTTGAGATTGACATAATCCCACACCCACTAGCGCCCGCCACTTTTCGTCGTCCGTGTGGGCGGGGTGACGGGGGAGGAGGGTTAAAGGCACCTAGCTAATCTAATTCTAGAAATTTTTCGGAGTAATATTTTACTTGTTTGCCAAAAATCAAGCGTCGCCATCACAAACTGAACACCCCTGAAAGGTCATAAAGTGCTAATTAGTACATGGTTTACTGCAGAGATCAATATATCACAACTTAAAAAAAAAAAAGAAATATATTTCTAATACTGAGATCCAAAAAACAACTGATATTTTGCTTGTTTGTTTGCTAATTGCTTGTAAAGAGTTTTTGCCCCTGGAATCTCATTGAAGGCAAGTTATCAAAAGCATTTTTCTTTGAGCCAATAAAACATTTAAAACAAATTATATATAATTGAAACTTATTATTCTAAATAATAGGAGTAGCGACTTTTTACTTGTTCAATACATCAGGAATTAGCCTTACAGAGTAATGGACCTTCAAAAGGCATTAAACGAGAGTATGTATATACTTTGAGGATAATATCTTATGTATACATTTTATCATTCTTTATTTATTGAAAATTAATTGACTACATTTTCAGTTAATGTGTTCAACTCATGATCTTTGGAAAAAAAAATCTCTATACGAGACAAACGCTAAGTCGTCGAAAGCCTCAGTAATTAGGTAAGAATAATAAGAGTATTGCCACTTTCCAGCGATTGACGTAGGTTCATCCTTGGTTGATGTAGGATCATCTTTCGTAAACGTTGGCGTTGGACCTTCCTTGTTTAACACTGGTTAGCTGGTGATCTTGGGCCCGTTGTTGGCGACTGTGGTAACATCTGAAGGGCAACTGCGGTGTTTGAGAAGATTCTACTCTGAAAGACGACTGTACCCTGCCTTTTGCCCAACAACACTTACGGATCAGATTGCACTTTTAAACTTTTAAACAGAATTGTTTAATTGCTGTGTTTAATTATGGTACTCGCTTGAACTACATACGTTCTTTGCTCACTATCCCCATTTCTTCGTATTTGCGACCAGATCTGTTTCTCTAATTAAAAGTCGTATTATTATATTGTTTTTTGTTATTGACTTTTTGAGAATTGTATTCAGTGGTTGTGAGATAATGGTGAATATTATTATCATATCCTGCAACAACAGCTAAACGTCACTTGGGCTTAATTAGTTTACTGGTTTATTGTTGAATGACTTAACCCATCTTGTAGTAATACTATATCTCGATCGTTTTTACAATTTTAATGCATCGGTAAAGTTGTAGTTCCATTTAACAAAATTCCACGATTTCTTATCTAGGGTCTTAAAGACATTTTAATATTTGCATTATCCGCAGAACGAAATGGTTTCTACAATGCAGCGATGTGGGACACACAAGATGTCGAAGTACACGACTTTCATTGGCTGTTTCATGATCATCATGTGCCAATCTCTACATTGGTACTGGGGGAACCTGTCCATCTACATAGCCTCGTATTTTAGAGTGATCCACGGTATCAAACTGAGAGCGCTGTCAGCATGGACTCTCTCCGTCTACCTTCTAGCATGGAATTCTCTGACACTACTTGCTCATTTTTTGTCGGTGAAATTCGGAAAACGTTGGATAATGCTTTGTGGCATACTGGCAACTGAGATTGGGTTGCTTTTAGGTTGGCTGGGACTTCTGTATCCTGAAATTCCTTTAGAAATTGGCTTTGGGTTTATGCTTGGTCTCGCTTCCGGTTTCACCAATGCTGTTGCTATTGACATTGTCCTGGGATGGGTAGAGGAAAATCCTTGTTTTGTCACGTCGTGCATTCTAGCTGCAATGAGTGCCGGGGGCCTAATCATAACCCAGGCCATAAGCTGGTATATAAATCCAAGCAACGAAACGCCAATAACAGTGGGACAATGGATGCCTTTCTTTAAGGAACTTTACATCAACGAGAACGTCCCTCGATTCCTTGTCGTATTAACTATATCGACATCAATCATCTCCATAACTGGATGTTTTATGATTCGAATAAGACCTCCAAGACAACACACAGAGTCGGCTAGTGAAGATTTCTATTCAAAAAGCACTGACAACAAATCCGGCCCTCAAAATTCAAAAGACAAAGATGACCACACCCATATAGAGGAAAACGCCCAATATACAGCAATGGGAATTCTGCGATCGAAAGCGTTTTACGTTTTGGCCTTTTCTATATTCAGCTGTGACGTCTCATTGATTATTAGCACTACGTACTACAAGGAATTTGGACAAAGGACAATAGATGATGACCATTTCCTCACCCTAGTTGGAACAACGCCACCAGTGTTCAACGTTATATCAACTATAGTCAGTGGAGTTCTAATTGACAGATTTGGAGCTCAGCGGACCCTCATTAAGCTGTATGCTATGTTGACGATATCATTTGCATTATTCTACGTGGCACCTTTAGGGGGCCAATGGGCCTTCTTCCTGGCTAGCCAAATGTGTATCGTTTTCCCAAATACTTTATACAATGCTTCGATTCTTGCCCTGATCAAAGTGTTTGGGGATTATCAATTCGTTGTTAAACTATCCATGATGTACTCTGTTTCGTTGATAAGCACACTGTCCTTGCCTCCAATTGCCGAATCATTAATCGTGTCATATGGGTGGTTTCCCTTGTTCACACTTCCTGCCGTATCGAATCTCGTTGCTGTTTTTTTTATTGCTAAGGGCTTACCATCTCGATGAACACGGTGAAGCTGTGGAAAGATTTTATGGCTCCCCCCCCCCTTTTTTTTTTAAGTAAAACTCACTTCATTAATATTCGAATATTTCAATAAACTATATTCATTTTGTATTCATAACTATAGTACTGTGTGTTCTGCAATTATAACTCAAATAAGAGGATATTATGATAAAATAACAGAATAGTCGCGTGCTTTATATCAGTTTACTGTCCGTCTGTCTGTCTTTCTCTCCTTCTCTCCCCTCCCCAGCCTCTCTCTTCATTTCTGTCTCTCTCTCTGTCTCACACTCTCCCTCTCCCTCAATCTCGCTCTCTCTCTCTCTCTCTCTCTCTCTCTCTCTCTCTCTCTCTCTCTCTCTCTCTCTCTCTCTCTCTCTCTCT
>JBBPCV010773836.1:0-10706 GCA_037974505.1 Plocamopherus tilesii
ATCTTAGCCTGTCAGGTCCAAGTCTATTTATGTACTTATTTACGCCTGATATTTTTCATCCCATGTTTCATTGGACCAAATAACCACTTAGCATTTATGCCTATTTTTATTGCTATATTCATGTGGCACATTATACAGCATGTCATTATTATTGCCATATCATATCCTACATACACAGTGGGGAAATAATTATATACTCACGAATTTTTGTATTCAATTCATATATTTCTGAGCTCTTGGATGATATATCTTTAAGACGAGCCTGGATTGGTTTGAGATTTGTCTCAATTTCATCAACACTTGCTATTGAAGCAGTAAGTTTTGCCTCAAGTTCTTCTTGTTCATGTTGCAGCTAGAAAAGAGTGAAATAAAAAAGGAAGAAAAGAAAAAGGGTGACAAAAATTAAAAGAAGGAAGTCTTTCAGTATGCACTCACTATTCAGGTTTACAAATATGAGCCCTTGAAATACACCTTTTCATTTCAATAAGGCAAAAATAATGGCATTCAATATTACAACAAAATGAAAATTATTTTCACAAAAAAAGTAATAGAAGTGTTGTCCTTAATATTTTCACAGAAGGCAAAATAGTTCTATTTGGGATTCATAATCTCTTTGGCTGCCTCAGAATTCAATAAGAATTTCATCAGTAAATTGAGAATACAAATGAAGCTACATAAAGAGAGAGACAGCAAAGATATGTAATATACACCACTGTGTTGTCTGAAAACATACCTCATGCGCCTTGTCCTTGTGCTGTTTTAAGTACTTTAGCTCTTCTTTCCCTAATTTGATATCCCCCACCTAGTAAATTCCAGGAAAGAAATAAAAAACAAATAAAATAAGTCAGCTGCACAAACACATTGTTTTAAAGACATAACATAGATTTTCCTTGATAGAAACCAAAATATGTGATCGATTAAAAGAAAAATTAGGAAGAAAAAAATTACTGCAATGTTTTTTTATAATTTCTTAGTATAAAATTTGTTACAGCTTTGTTAAACACTAAATTCCACCTCCCTGGACCTAGGAAAGGTAAGCAAGATGTTGCACAAAGTTGCACCAGAGATGGACAATAAACTAGAAAATTGTGTGTATATTGATTAAAGACAAGAGCAATCTGGACAAAACTGAGCCCTACTCAAAGCCCACCGATAAGCTTAGCTTTCAGAGCATATAAATCTGATAAACAAAAGAATAAAATAAAATAAATATTCATGGACTTACTTGGTTTGACTGAACTTTTTTAATTTCATCCAAAACTTTGGTGTAGCGAGTTGAATCAAATATAGAATCAAATTTTGTCTTCAAGACTTTTCCTTCAGCCAAAGGCCTGTCATAAAAATATTAGTATTACATGTATTTATTATCAATCTACATCATAAACATTCAGGAAACTCACTCACAGTAGTGCCTTGAAATTTCCATAAGATTTATCCTTGTTGAAGTTGAAGACACTAGTAAAATATTACCCTCACTGACAAAGCGACGCATTTCTTTTTACATATCTATGGGAAAATGATGATGGTTGTATTGCTCTTACTACGCACATTGAATGAAATTATTCATGCCTTGTTGAAATAAAAGTCAATAATTTCTAAATTCATTACAATTCAAAAGTAACCTCAACTCAACTATTACAAAATCTGCACTGAGTTCTATCTATGAAAATTATCACAATATTACCTTAATGAAAGGTTCGACACCAAGAGCAAAGACATTTTCAAAATAAAGATGTTCTCAATTCAATCAATTTTTAATGAAGCATTTTTCAAAGCATCACAATAACACACCAGTTTGAATCTTCCTGATGGCAAAAAATCACGTTTTCCAGTACTGCCTTGGACACCCCTAGACTAGTAACCATCTGAAAAACAGAATAAGATTTTCCAAAACAAATATTACGGCAAAAGGCAAGAGCCTATGAAAATGGGTATGCTTTTTGGTATCTATTTAATTATAATTTCTGGTTGTCTACATCCTTATAACAAAGTCAAGTATTTTTTTCTTCTCTTCCTGCAACAATTTGTTCTTAAAGAACATCTAAAAACTTTTCTCCAACATTATATTAGAACATTATAAAATTACACTGTATTTTCTCAACTCTTTCCACATTATCCAATATGTATGCAATTGCATTATATCTCTAAGATGTATGCATACAACAAATGGCTTTTTCTTATTTTTCTAACCATTCATGTCTTTGTTACATTAAATGAATCATAGTGAATTTGTTATCATTGTAATTAATGAATTATATTGATTACACTAAATTACAGTATGATTCAAAACACAGTTGTCATGGCATGATTTAGAATATACGATTCTTAATTCCCATGTCCAGTAAGAAAATTTCACTCATTCGTTATATCTGTTCATAACAATAATGACAAGTAAATGTTATTGCAAGAATTCTAAAAATACAAATAAGAAAAGAAAGTGTGAATATGTGAAATAGTTAGTTCATTTAAATTCTCTCTATGAATTTACAAAAAAATAAAACAAAAAAAAAGCCAACAAAAAACAAAACAACAAACCACAAAATAAAAAAGAAAAGAAAATAAGGCAGACATCTCAAATGTCGTTTATTGAATAATAAATCTGTTGCTTAAGTTAAGTCATGCAGTGGAAATTTATAACAGAAATAAGATCTTTGGACCAAAATTCAATGCCTTAGATGTTACCTCTCTGTTTAAATCTGCACATTTTGAAGTGATTGTTTGCTTCTCTCCATTTGGTTTTTCACGTCTGATTGCACTATCTATGGTGGATGTTTTTATGTTTTTACCCTGTTGAAAATAAAATTGCATAAATATAAAAACAACTAAAATAAAGCTTTAATGTCCAAATGGATGCATAAAGCATAATTCATCATTAAAATATTTAAGAAGTAAGTATTTTATATACAAGTTGTTAAATAAAACCAAAATATTTATCTACAGATAGTTTAAACCATAAAAATTGACAAGAATGTAGCTTATGATACATCTATCTATAAGTGATCAATCATATCTTATTCACAACAAAAATTACACAAATGCTTCCATGTAAATTCCTGAGATTAAATTAATTCCTCCACAACAGAAAAATGCTCTCACCTCAGCATCCGTCAGTTTGGCTGATAAAGATCGTGAAACGATACATTTGACTCCAGCAACATCCTTGACATGTAGTCTGACTTGGCCTTTGACCTCACGCTCTCGTGCAAGCTGTGGTAAACAAAAATGTCAAATGGCTTAAAACCGGTCTTATAAACTATGATAACTATGATCTGAAAAACAAATAGTACTATGGAAAGGAATCAGTGAAACTTCTACTCACATATCACCTGCGTGATGACCATCAACACTTGATTTCATAAAAAGTTATTTATACACAAGTATGTCCCATTCAGAACGACTTAATCAATGAACATACCAATAGAATGCGTATATTGACAGGTGCGAAATTTCTTTCAATCTTTTAATTTTAATTTTAATTAGGTTGAAATGACTGATGACTGGTTTAAAAATAGAAGATCACTGATCACATAGGGTTACAAATTTCTATTTGTGACTCTACGTGTAGTGAAAAAACTCTTTGATGAACAAGTTTACATTTTGGTTTCAGGAAAATAATCCTTTTTTAATCAAATCAAATAGTTTGATAGGAAAACTAATATATGTGTCCAGGTTCATCTTAGTGTAACTCTGCTAAACAGCTGAAAAACTCAGTTGAACTGACTGTTTATGTCAATGAACTCAAGAATAGCTCTAATCAATAATAATATATATCTAGCAGTGTTGCAAATTTAAGTTTGTTTAAAATTCACATTATCTTTGCTCTATTTTACATTGATTAGATAGACGTTTATTCCATAAGCTGAGTGTACTAGAGAAATATGAATACACATGAATATCTCTATAGTAATATATGTGAGCACCAGATCGCATGTGATGGCTTTTTGTATATTCATCAACTCTTCGAGTTATAACACTGCTTGACCATTAATTGCCTTGAAAAGAGTAGAAGCCTTATTACTTGCTCTTGATTTCAAGAGCAGTGCAGTTTTTTGTGCTTATTTTGCCCGGTGCATAGTCATAGCTTATAGCAACACTTTTTTTCTTTCTTTACCCTCTATTTGGCTTCCATATTCTAGGGTTGATTTTACAACTGTTTTGTAGCATTAATCTATGACATGTTGTGGACAGCTATTGATCTTGCATGTTAAGAATGCTAGTGGACCATACACTTTCTTGCACAGGGCTCAATGTTAGCATTTCTATTGCAGTTTATTATCTTCAAGGTTTGGCTATGTTAGTAGAGATGGTCTGAAAACAAATTGCCTAGTTTATCTTTAATGTGGTTTCTGAGTCAAAAAATTATAAAATTTGAGCTCACAAGCTTTATAGTACAAATAAATATATTACATATCACACACAGTATCTTAGGATTACCTTAGGATCGTACACAAAAGCACCTTTTACACACCCAGGCGGCATATCACCAGTTGTGGCATATTTGAGACACTCGATAATTGTCTGGGGGTATGAAATGGAAAGCAATCAACATGATTTTTTATTAACTGACACATCATCAAGTAAAGCTTTGAACTTGTCCCGATGTTGTTGATGGCAATGATTAATATGCATTGTTTACTTTATTAAAAAAAAAACGAAAGAAAACAAAAACAAAAATATTGTACTGCTTCAAAAGGCAAGATTATACTTTAATGTAGATCCTACTTTCTGACACATACACACACATAAAAATTGTGTTCACAGACAGTCCCTAAGAGTGCAGCATGAAATTGATGGAATTATTGATGGATGTAAACATGAGACTCTATTCATAACACATCAACAGATCAAATGACATAGAGAATCATTGTGAAGTTGGGGATCACAATCTAGATTTTTAAAGAGGTCTCAGATGTCTGATGAGTGTCATAGATAGATAGATCTAGATGTCTAGATTTAGAAATCTAGATCTAGAATCTAAATATTCTTTCTAGATCCACATAGATCAATAGTCTATAGATCTACATATTAACTACATATCTAATCTAGATCTAGATTTAGAACCCCAAACCAGTTGTTGAAAGGTAGGTGAGAAGAAGTATCTTATTCCATGGAGCGGATGATGTGGTAATAAATATATGCATTCTTTATTAGAAGATATTTTCAAATTGAAAAAAGAAAAATACAAGGGTAAACATAACTTTTTGTATTTGTAGATCTATGTTAATCTATATTTTGACAAAAAACCAATCTTACTGTCTTCCCTGTTCCATTACAGCCCAAAATAAGAGTGAGCGGCTTGCAAAATACAATTCTCTGTGCATCCCTTTCCTCAGGACCATAACTTCTGATGCCTTGAATTTGCAATTTCTCAATGGTAGACATTTTGCTACCGGTATGGTAGATCTACCTCTGAAAAGTAAATAATATGAAAACATGTCACGGAAATAAAAAGAAAGACTAAAAGAAAATCATGAGTCTTTTCCTGATGGGAGTGAGTGAAGGCGAAAAAAGAGCTCTCACATTGTCTGATGTCTTGAGTATTTGATTCCACCCTGCTCAAGTCCCCAGATCTCATGCCAGGAGGCTCATAGTATGCCTCTCTTTGATCTACCCTGAGAGCTCCATTTCAGGCTTTGTGTCTTGTAATATCTTCAGCCTACCCACTCAAGGCATGACATTTCTGTGTCTATCTTTTCTTTCTGTTTCCTCTCTCGATTTGATGTTGTCTAGAAATCAAGTTCAGCTTATTTCAGTGCTTCATCAAAATGGTCAAACAATCATCACATCAAACGGACAAAAATTTGTCATGATCAGATTGACTTTGGTCAAAAGAACCTCTTTTGTCTTTGTCTTCCTGTGAGCCAACAAGACCTCTTATGAACTAAGTTTCTTTTTTTTTTCTTTTTTTTTTTTACAGAGATTCTTGATGTCTTGTAGGCTTTTCTCCCCTTCAGCTTTATCATTTTAGATTATTTGTAATTTTTTTGTTTGTTGTTTCGGGATTTTTATGCTTTCGTTTTGTGGTGATGTTTGGTGTTCTCATTGAAAACCTGGGTGAGATATTATGGATGCGGTTTCCTTATTTCAAAACATTTTGAACTTTAACTTAAATCAAAAAGACCACAGAAGGAGAGCAAAAACGATCGAGTAAGATATGGTACCCACTGAACGAACCTCGGATAAAACAAATGTATAATCTACAGATACAAAACAGACAGATATGAAGCCCTGCAGAATGAAGAGAATGAAACAAATAACATTGAATATGAAATTGATTCAATATAGAAAGCCTACACAGAAACAGCAGATGAAATACTGGGTAGGAAGAAACCAAAAAGGAAGCCCTGGATTAGCACAGCAACATGGCAGCTGATTGAGCAACGCAATGAAATAAATAGTAAAATGCTCAACGCCAAATCAGAGAGACTGATAGACAGAATGAGTAATGGATACAGAGGAAAAGACTACGAAATTAGAAAAAACAAGTTAGAATGGATAAACGAGAATGGATTGAAAACATTGCAAAAGAGGCTGAGGATGCGGCGAACAAACAGCACATGAAAACGATTTACGTCCTCACAAAAGTACTATGCAATGATAAACCTAAACAATATAATATAACAATTGCAGACCGTGAAGGCAACATTGTTATGGGAATAGAGAAAACAATGAAGAGGTGGGCAGAATATTTTAATGAAATCCTCAACAGAGAAGAACCCCAAGCACCACTCCAAAATAATGAAGGAGTTTTTCATTTATTTTCATTGACAAGATGAAATTGACGAGATAAATTGTAACCCTCCCACCCTGTTAGAAATAAAGCCAGCGATTAAAATGTTAAGGAATCAGAAAACTCCTGGAATAGATTCCATAGCCAGAGAACTACTAAAAGCAGACATAAACACCACCAAATGAACAAAGAAAATATTTGACGATATGGGACCAAGAAAAAATGCCAGAAAACTGGAAAAAGGGACAAATATAAAAATACCCAATAAGGAAAAACTTATGGCTTGTAAAATTGGCACGGAATAACACTTCTGGCCGTCATAAGCAAAACAATGGAAGTAATCATATGCTAAAGCAAGACAATAACACGCCAATCGAAACGTGGCAAAGAGTAAAGAGTATTATTCAGTCATCAGCAAAATAAACAACTGGGACATCTGAAAACAAAAAGCCAAACAGACCACAAGACCCGATCATTTCAAAATTATCAAGTAATACCTGTTCTACTATATGGATGTGAAACTAAGAAAATCACAAAAAAGACAATCGACACATTTAACAAAGCATGCCTAATAGTATCCTAAAAATCGAGCTAATAATTTTATTCCATACAAAAAACTTCCTGTGCAAAATTTCCAAGCGGAACCGCAAATGCCGAGAAAGGATTACAACTTTTGCTTCTCAGGTAGGTGAAAGTTAGGCAGGAATTGCTATTCCATAGGTGTTTTCTCTGTGTTTTTTACAACTGCTACCTGGCAACAAAAATGTGTTGTGAAACAATAAGTGTTTCTCACATACATATTATAGACAACCTAGCCAGACAACTGATCAATGAATGGCTGAAAATGAATAAAATAAACTTGTTGATAGCGAGAGTGTCATTGGATCTAGAACTAGATCTAGATCTAGCTCTAGATCTAGAAATAATTTAGAATCTAGCACTGAGTCAGAAACTGATTTTGAAGCAGATTCAGATCTACCTGTTCATTCAGATTCTGACCCTGCAAGTGATGAGGATCTTGACTCCGCTCCCAAGGATTGTTTTATTCGTATGCCTATCACTATCAAACTCAAGTTCAACTTTGAAAATAAAAGAAACACTGGTTTTGTTGTTATGCTGAGTATTTTTATTTTTACAAGAACAAACTTCTGCCATTTTGACACTTTCCTATTTTTCCTTTTTTAAATTTTCAACAATTTTTAGAAATAAACGCGATTTTCTCTAAATGGGATAATTTACTGTTGCTTTTACCCTATAAACCTGAGAATCATGCCTTGAAGTTGAGAAATTAGTTTTGAATTTTGTGACACGAAAAAAGAAAGTCTTTAGTCTCAAAATATCACAAAATTTTCAGAAACATTATCATTTTTTTCATATTCTTCTTCTATTTTCCTTCAAATTCTTATAATAATATAATACAACATACTTGAAGTAATATTATTGACGACCATAAATTCCTCTCTGACTAAAAAGTAGCAAAGGGAAAAAACCCTAAAATTTTTCCTGCTGGGAAGGGATAAAGAGTTAACGATGGCAGATTCACAACACCCAGCTGCTGAAAGGGATAGAACGGGGGCCATTGATAATACTTCTATTTATAGACTCCAGATTTTTTGACAATTCTTTCTCTTTGGTGAAACGGAAAACTGAAAGAAAAACAAAACAAAACAAAACAAATTCAAAAAGAAAAAAAACCAACAACAATAATCGAACAAATGAACAAGAAACATACATAAAAAGGAACATTCACAGGCCCATTATTTTGTTGTTGTTGTTTTGTTTTTTATGTTCGGTCTTTTTGCTGTTATTTTTACTGTTGTTGATGTTGTTGTTGTTGACTTTGTTGTTGTTGTTGTTGTTGTTATTGCTCGTGAGGGTGTCATTTTATTTGTTTTTGTTTAATTTTTTTCTTTTTCGTTTTCTTTTTCTTGTTTTTTTTTTGTTTGTTTGTTTTTTTTTTTGTTTTTTTTTTGTTTTGTTTATTTTAATCATGAAGTCGGGAATGAAACTTAACATAGATTTCATATACACATTTACACCTGGACATCGTTATTCTCCTTTAGCCATTCATTACAATTACACATTCTTGCTTCCGCAGTTTTTCTGTATTTAAATTTGTTTCTTTTACTGATAGATTTTATTTATTTTTATCCAATAGTTTACCATGACAAAAGGGTGCGAAAGCAAAATAATGGAGGTCGAATAGAAGGGTGAGAAAGAGAAGAAGGAGGAATAATAGGATAAGAAGGTTGCTTGTTCTTGACCTTGTATGTGCAGTTGCCTCAGCTTCCAAAGGAGTACGGATGTAGTTGAGAATTACAAGTCATGGGTACCAAAACTTGATCGCTGTCTGTTTTCTACCTTTTTATATTCGCCGTCATGCATATCGAGGATAATCTTTTATTAATTGTTTTAGATGTGGCAGTAATATCTGGATATTATCGGTATGCTCTTGGAACTCAAGTTGCAAAAATGTCTCGTCTTGCCAACATCGCATGTGCCTTTTTCTCATTTTGGCGTATGGTCTTTCACTTTCATCCTCACTATTCTTACTGACGAGATTTATTATCTTTTTGTTTAAGACACAATATTCAATTATTAAATCGTCAGTTTCTGCAATGATCGATTGTTTTGTTTCAAAAGTGTCCATCACGAGCTTTAACAATCTGTTGTTCCGGTCAGGTCGTGTGATATGTTTACATGTTTCTATGTCGATTTCAAATATCCTGACTCTTATTTTATCACAATCGAGTTGACTTATCATTTCTTCAAGGCCTTCAATATCACTGTCTCCTGGTTGATCTTTATCGCTCAAAGTACAATCTTCTGAGGCATTATTCTCTTCGTCTGATGACTCGTTAGAACTCAGTGGTGGATTCCCTTTTATGCTTTGTAGGTCTTCCTTTATTTGTATAATTGAAGTATTTTTAGGGCTCGCAGGTGGATCCCCCTCCGTGTTATGAAGGTTTTCCACTACGAGTAGGCCTATATCATCTGTCATAAAGCTCTATCTTGGGGCATCCTCTTCAGCTCCTTCCATAACGTTTCTACAACGTATTTCTTTTCTCTCTTCCCCGACTGTTCTCCATGTTCCAGCTGGTCTTTCTTTCTTTCTCCAGCCAATGAGGTGTCCATGTTATGGCCATGTTTGGATGTCTGTTTTGTCCATTCTAAGGACATGGCCTATCCACCTCCATCTTTTACTCAACATAATTGATATTAGACTGCGGGGGAGGGTTGGGAAGGCGGGTTAGGTCGTTTTTAACCAAAAAGAAAAAATCAGAATGAATTTTTCTCGTCATGTAGGATCAGGTAATTCTGTATAGTGATAGAGGCAGGTAAAGGACTGTACGGTGGAAACAGAGGTTTTGGAATAATATCTGTAACAGTTTTGGTTTTTTGATATCTGTGATGGTTTCGTTTTCCTGCAGGAAGTCGATTCAAACTTCAAACTCGACACCAAAGATTTTGGTAGAGAGTACTAGATCGCGGGGTCCCTCTTCGGGATGCGAAGCTATGTGTACCTACTTGGGCGCATCTCATGTGCCTGCATCGTATTGTACTATATAGGTTCTGATGGATGCTTTTTAGTAAATTAAATTAAATTAAATTAAAATCCACCCTATTAATCCCCGGAGAGAAATTATCTTTTGGTTTTTAAACTAAAACCGAGCAGTGGCCGCAAGAGCAGCGCCGCAAACGTAGGCAATTTGTGTTAAAAACTTTGACCAAGGGTTTAATCTCAATGTCCGTAACGGGGCTCAAACACACAAGCCCTCGGTTGCGAGTCCAAAGCGCCGCCGCTGAGCCACTATGACCACATGGACATTCAGCAAAGATTTTACATATCAACATAGTGCTAGAGTATGTAAAAGATATTCTTGCAAACATGACTAGACCAGAAAGAATATTATATTAACTGGAGTATAAACTTTCAGTAACATGAAATGGTGTTCCATTCACTTAAGGTTTTTAC
>JBBPCV010773947.1:0-10706 GCA_037974505.1 Plocamopherus tilesii
TAGAACAAAATCAACACCAAATCAACAAAAGCAAGAGCGAAACACCAAACAAACAATTAATCAATCAAACAAACAAAACAACAACAAAAAACAACAACACAAAACCCAACAACAAACCAAACTAAAAACCGAAACAAAACAAAAACAAAACCAAAGACAAAAAAGCAACAACAACAACAACCCCCCCCAAAAAAAAAAAACAACAACAAAAAACAACAACAAAACAAAACAAAACAAAACAAAACAAAACAACAACCAACAAACAAAAAAACGAAACAAAACAAACAAACAACCCCCCAAAAAACAACAACAACAACAACAAAACAAACAAACAACAACCAGCAAACAAAAAACAAAACAAAACAAAAAACAAACAAAAAACAAACAAACAAGAAACCAAAAACAAAACAACAAAACAAACCAAAACCAAAAAAAACACAAAAACAAACAACAAACAAAAAACAAAACAAAAAACTGACCCAAACAACAACAAAGAAAAAACAAGAACAAAAACCAAGAACCAAAAACAAAACAAAACCAAAAAAAAAAGTGAACCCCCCCAAAAAAAAACAAAAACAAAACAAAAACAAAACAAAAACAACAAACAAACAAAAAGAAAAAACAACCCCTCCCCAAAAACACGAAACAAAATGCCTCCATCCCACTCACACACACAAACAAAACCGAAAAGAACAACAACAAACAAACCAAAATACAAACCAGCAAACAAAAATCCAACAAGCAACCCGCCTTCCAGAAAAAAACAACAAAACAACAACAACAACAACAAAACAACAACAACAACAAAAAACAACAACAACAAATCTAGCTGGTAGGAGTCTTAATATTCAACAATCAGAGCAACCGCCTGCCCAACACCCAACACTGAAAACAAACGTTCACACGTTTTGAAAAAAAAACTCTGGCTTCACCGTTCGATGTACGGTACTTGGAAAAACGGCGCGTGGGCGTCAAAAGGGGCAATGTTATGATTGACCAATCAAATCCATTTTAAGCTATCATTGATGCGCTAACTGTGAGGAACGCTGAATTTTATTTCATTATTTTTTTCCTCTTTTTTGTTTCCGTTTTTGTTGTTGTGTTTTTAAGAAATAGTTTTCCCTGTCGTATAACGTCTGTGTAAATGAAATAGTTTTTTTTTTACTATCGTATTATAAAGTCTGTGGACTAGCCTCTATGCCTGCCTAATCGACTATCACTCGACTTGTCCGTGAAACCGTTTAGGTTTCTGTATCTCTTTATTACACTACAGTCTGACTAGCTAGCTGTCCGTCTTTCTGTCTGGCACTGGCAGTCTGTCCGTCTGTTTGTCTGTCTGTCTGTCTGATCGTCTGATCGTCTCTCGGACTGCCCTTTTCCCCCTGTCCAGTCCGTATGCCAGTCTCCCTCTGTAACTGAAATTGATGATTGACAGCTAACATAATAATGTCATGAACGTCTGGGTGTTTTTGTTTTCTTTTCTTAAGCACAACAACAACAACAAAACAACAACAACAAAAAAAAAACAACAACAACAAAAAACAAAACAAAAAACAAACAAACAAAAACAATCAAAAAACAACAACAACACCAAAACAACAACAAAACAACATCATACAAACAACAAAACAACAATAAGCAAAACTTATAAGACGAAACAAAACAACAACCCGAAACAAAAAGCAACACCCCCCCCCCCCAAAAAAAAACCCAAAACAAAACAAAAAAACAAACAAACAACAACAACAACAAAACAAAACAAAAACCCAAAAAAAACCCAAAAAGCAAACAAACAAAATTATAAAACAAGAAAATTTTAAAAAGAGAATATTTGTTTGCTTGTCATTGTCCATCTTTCTGGTACATTTAGTTATGGTGAATATACAATTCGTTAAATATGCATTATCTTGTCAGATAGGTAAGAAAAGAATATTCCAAATATTCACCATTGCTTAGCTTCACATGAATCACTTTCCTTACTCCCCCCCAAATGGATCATGTCTGAATTGTTGCGAAACACGTGTTAAGGAGACATGTGGTTGGTGCTTAGTGAGTGTAAACCTTCAATTTCCCAAACATAGAAAATACAATGCTTATCATGTTCCTCACACAGTTGCTTCAGGAGATTGATTATAAATTGAACTGAGTTTACATGTCCTACTCACTGTCTGCACAGGAAGATATTCCAATAGAATTCCCCCCCTCCCAGCCCCCCCAAAAAACAAAACAAAACAAAAAAAACCCAACAAAACAACAAAACAGCTCAAATGGATCTGTTAATGAGTGATTCTAGGGTTGGAAATAATTTTCAATGAAGAGAAGACCATTGAATTAAGTCTGAACACAACTTGGTAGAACTTTTGCTTGCTCAGTGTGGATTCCCAGCAACTCTCCCTTCCTCTCTGATCATTGTATTTTATACTTCAATTCAGATTAATGAACATCAATAAGTCTGATGTACAAGAGGTTGTAGCGGTGAATGAGTCTGAGAGAATCTGATCAACTAGGCCTAATTTAAACAGAAATTAGATAAAAACGGCTCAACACAATGGAGTGGTGCTGTGAGTGAGAGCAACTGTGCTGTGAGTGAGAGCAACTAACAACCAAGTGCCAAGTGTAATAGTGTGATTATGGATAGATCGAGATATAACAATAGTTATGGTAAATAATCAAAAAGAAAAAAATCACAAATAACAGCATCACATGTCACAACTTAAATAAATCTCTCTTATTTTCATTGTGGAAAATCTCAACCCCAATCCCACGGTAGTGATGTGACTCACCAACCTTATCATTTTCCTCATTCTGATTCTGCCATCTACTTTGAATATCACGGCCGTACAGCCATGAACGTAATTGATTCATAATTGTTCAACCAAAATCAGAATCTCATTTAAGTTTTCTTTTTCTTTTTTAACTCATATAATTTAAATGAATGCATTGGGCATTGGTCTATCATCAATGTATTGTATTTTAGCTCCAAATATCAAGATTAGATCTATCTGACTATTGACTAGATCTATATCAATATCGGTAAGATCTATAGATTCTGTCTGATCTATCTGACTATTGACTAGATATAGATCTAGATCTAGATCTATATCAATATCGGTAAGATCTATAGATTCTATGTCTAAAATCTTATAAGGATCTAATATAAAATCTTAATTCGGTTATTGTATACAGATCTAAAATCTCGACAACAGACAATAAATGCCTAGATCTAGATATCTATCATAAATCTTCAATGAGAGGAACAATCAATCGTTGAAAAAGCGAAAGCGAAAGTAAAGTAAATTGATTATCATTTTTAATAATTCTTTAACTTTCAATGCAGAAACGAAATAAATTAGTCTTTCAGAATGTCTGAATGGCACGAATGCCCTTGTTTCATTGATTGCCGTGCGAAGTAAACACACCAAAATTGAATGTGATACAGTAACAGAGCATATTTCGGTAATTGTACATATTTCGGATAGTCTAGATCTATATAGTATCAAATTTAAAAGACTATTCCCAAACGAAACCACAAACATTACAAATTAAATGTTCACAAGGGATACATATTATAGATCCATACGAAGTGTCCATTCCCAAACCGGTGTTTCGGGGTCACTGGTGTCATGGTATTACTATCTAATTTACTAGATCTAGATCTAGATATAACACTAACAATAAAAAGAAAGAAAAAAGGGACCAGCCTAAGCATGTCAATGTAGCAGAAGTCGATATAAGTGGATCTATAGATCTATATATGTCAGGCCTAGGACTGAACCATCATACTTATAGTACAGTCATATTGGCCAAAGGCCTACCTACGGTATCAGTATCAGTACAGATTCTTTGCTATAGTGATAGTGTTGGGCGCGAACCGTCGATTAGTGGGTTCCACCAAAGCGCATTTGGTTGATCAATGAAACACATGAAAATCCATCGATTGTTGCGCATTCTGTTGATCTGTAGTTCACGCATCGCTTTTTGTCAATCCGTGAAATATTACCTTACTGCGCATTCTGTTGATAGATTGAGGATCGGGTCAGCCCCAGCATGTGGTTGAGCCCATTCAGTCCAGTTTAATTGTAATAATAGTAGGCTGGTCGAGATTTGGGTGGTCAAGAACTTTTAACTGGAAACTCTCGCTCTACCTGTAGAATGCAGATAGCGGCCACGGGCTAGTGTGCGCATGTTACATGGAGAGCATGAACTTTCGACTCGAGAGGTATGCCGGTGGTACCTGTCAAACATCAACCCTGATGATGGAAAATTTTTGTACTATTTTAGTAACAAACAAAAAAACAGGAAGATGCCAGTGGAATTGTTAATAGTAAACAATCAGGTTGCATCTCAGTTGGAGCTTTTATGATATGGTTTTGCAAAGTAGGGCATGTGACTGAGGCTAGCACATTCACTATATTAGTATTAGCAAAGCATTTTACCGCGAGCTGACCTTTGGCCACTGCCCCATCTTATGGCCTTTGTTTTCAGTTGTTTGCAGTTTATTTATTGCTGTAAACTATTTAGTTGACAAAAGATACCCTTTATCTTAGCGATCTGATCTTACTACACTTTTTTAAGCCGTAATTGACATTTTTCACTATAAGATCTATAAGGTCTTTGGAGAGTGAAACTTAATAACACTCTTGATGACAACAAAACATAACGAAACCCATCTATAGAATGCACAACCAAACGGATTGACAAAAAGTGCTGCGCGATCTACAGATCAACAGAATGCGCAACAATCGATGGATTGTCGCGTGTTTCATCGATCATCCAAATGGATCGCACAAATCGACAGATCACGCCCAACAATAGTACTCAACACGAATTGGGAATAAGCACAGCCTTTTATAAATGATCACGAACATTCATTCTTCCATAAATAAATGATTGTGTAACTCTGCTCAGAATATTTATTTAGTGTTCGGATGGTCTTATAAATGACAACTGCACTTTGATACATGTACATGAAGTGTAGCTTATACTTATCACTTAATGATAAATGATTGTTAAATCTTGCTTATTTATAATATTATTGTAACTGTACATTGTTACTCTAAATTTAGTGTCCTTATGGATTATCATGTTATTGTGTTTCATTTATGAAGAAGTTTGGGTTATTGGAAGTCGAGTACTAGTGATATCAGAAGCTGAATACAAGATCTAGATCTAGCTTTGATTACTGGCTTTCTAATTGATAGATCTAGGAATCTTGGGACTGAAAGATGTTAGGATTTATGGAATTTATTAAGGAATTATGATATGCAGTGGAGTTCACCATGTTTTAATTGAACAATTGGTTAAAGTGAACGATTTTCTATGGTCCCGATTAAAATGCTATTTGTTTTAAGTAAAAAAAAAAATAGTGGACAAAATGAATCAGTTTCATGGGGAAATTGGAGAAAGTGAATGCCCAAAATGAGTGAAAGGGAAGAACGGACCAACTGTGTCATTGTTGCCATGCTGTGAAAATAAAAAAAATTCCTTGCCTTGAGGTGGGGATAAGTTACATATATGGCAAAATTTTTCATATCATTCTCAGCAGTAGATCTAAAGTCATAGTGCTCTTAAGAAGTTCATAGACTAATTTTGTCTGAAACCTTGTTATCAAATATATTTTATACAATATAATATACACTTGATTGATTTTTTTTTTTTTTGTCTATCAAACAGAAGGGGAAAAATGGAAACAGTTAAACAGTGGCTCTTCAAACATAATCCAGATGATAAAATTGCAGAAGTGATAACAACATCCAATGAGAGCAAATCTCAAGCAGAGGGTAAAATGGATCCCAAAGATTCCCAACAACAGATTTCATCATCAGATGCAACAGGCTGTGTTGATCCCAAAGTGGCTGAATTTTTCAAAGAATTTCCTGAACCATACAAACAGAGACTTATAGAACGCTATGTATGTTAAATGTTGAAAAGAAAAGAAAAGTTCTTCTTTTAATCGTATGATGACAATGTGAGCATTTTTTAAACAACTTTCAAAATATTCAGTAAAATGTAGGTTTAATATCTCACCATCTGTTACCATTTTGAAAGTCTATAGGATAAAATTTGTAGTATATAGTGCACTTTAAATTGTGAGGCTTTACTGTATAAAAGAACACTTATGGACATTCAGAATGAGTCAATGGAATTGGAGCGGAATTAAAAAAAGACACTTTATTCTTTCACATGATTGTACATGCGTGTGTAAAATAATCTCTGATGTTTTACTTTTTAACATTTTAATTGTGATTTTATTTTAGTTTTCTTTATTATTTACCCAGAGCTCTAGAGAAGGGATTTACAGATTTGATTTCATAAGGGTAAGTAATAAAAATACTTTTTCTGAAGAATACAAAATAATTTTTGCAACCCTCTTACAAATTATTAATTATTTGTATTATTATTATTATTGTTATTATTATCATCACAGTGGACATCACATATAATGATGTCGTCGGGACAGACATGATTACCTCGTTATAGTAGCCTCTCATTTTATGCGACCATAGACAAAGGGCAGGACCTTACAATAGGGAAGTCACTGAAGACATGGATGGGTATGTAAAAATAAATCCAGCTTCATAGGCCCCTAGATGAAGGAAGGTTGTAAGCTATCAGTCAACACCCCCAACTTCTCTACAACTGCAGGCAATGGAAACACACAGGAGTAGGCAATTGAGCTGACACGCAGGCCTTTACTCATTACATTACTGTACATGTATCAGTATCATGATTTATGGTGATCACACATTAGGTATGTGATGTAGGAACTGATGTACATATGATGTATTGAGGTATGGGTTGGCCTACTACTGTTATTTGTGCCATTTACATGTTGACATAGTCATAGTCCTCTTATAGGTGACCTTTCGCCAATGAGGACCTCATTATTGGTGATCATGATTACAAAGTATAAATAAGGAAAATAAATGGGGATTTGGTTTGACCTCATTACAGCGGACTTTTTGTTATAACTGACCTCGCTATATGCACCCCCTACTGAATTAACATCTTCTTATGTATTTTTGGACTTTATGGCACTGGGATTTCCTCCAGTCAGAGTTAGCGCACAAATCAATGAACCAGTGATGCCCAAATTCAAACCATAATTTTAGGTATAATTTCTGTGTTTTGGTCTAGACTTTTTAGGAGAAACACACTCTCAATAAGATAAAGGTCTAGATTCCTCTTTTCGGTAGTTCTCCCAGTCCTTTGGTGATTGCTGATGCCAAGACACCTCACTTTCTTGCTGCTCATAATTGGGTCAGTGTAGATGACTTTTTTATAGAGCAAGTCCCAGATAATGCTGGCAAATCGGCCTTAAATGTCTTGAAAATTATTGATCTGTGTGGAAACAAGTTCTGCTAGATACATGCGCTGGATTTATTAGTCTTTTAGGCCATCTCAGGGATGTTTGCACTTTATTTCATGATGATGAAATATGACTTTATATGATTCTTCTCTTAGGTATTTAACTTTTTGCAATATTCTTTGATGGAGGCAGTATTCTCATTTTATAGAGTTACTTTTGTTGTATATTGTCAAAAGATCAAACTCTGTGATGTTTATTTCTATTAAACAATTTTCTTCCCATTTTTTTAAGTTAAGCCGAATTTTGTGTGAGGGTTATGTAATCATCTTAGGATGATATTTGTCTGTAGAGTATTCTGTCTTCAGCACATATCTAACATTACAACTTACATATGAGTGTTTTTCTGTGTCCCTCCCACTTTTCAGTGGACTGTGCCATCTAGGACATAATCTTTCATCATGGAGTGGTATGGGAATACTTAGGCTACATTAATTATTTTTCACTGACTATCAGCCCAAAGTAGGCAAGAGAGGATGGCTTTAGTCCTTTGTTCACCAATGCAGGGCGTGGTCTGTGTTGTGATTTGGTTGGCCAGATGACCAGGGTGTGATTTGGAGTCTGTAGTGAGACAGACAATTGGTTTGAATGTCTGCTCTTTCATTGCCTTTGTGAGAAGCATGCACCTATTCGTAAATGTGTTGTTCCCAGGGTTATGAATGAGATGGCTGTATTGTGTGTGAAAATTCTTCCTCGTCATTGTTGTATGTTATGGACTCTTTGAAACAGACTGGGTTATAATTACATTGTGTAAAAAAAATGTCTGGTCTCAGAGGTGCATTTTTAGAGGGGCATTTGAAATAGGATGAAAATAGGATAAAATAATAGTTTCATGAAAACTGGGTTATTAAGTTAAGTAGTGGGTTTTAAGATGGTGTCTAGGAGAGGAGTGTGTGTTGAAGGGGGGCGGAGCTAAAATTGATTGCTAGGGCACATTGGAAAGTGACAACTTTTTGTGTTCTTAAAATGTGGGCATTTTTTTCCCCATTTCATTTGTCCCTCCTTATCTTTTCTATGTGAAATTTGAGGAGTAGATGTTGTCAAGGGCCTTGGCAAAATCTAATTACATGACATCGGTCTGCCCACTTTTGTCATATACATGTATTTATACTTCAGTGAGATCATGAGTGGTGGAAATCAGTTGTGTCTCACAAAATGGTGTTTGCAAATTTGTGTTGGGCATCATTAATCATGTTGCTTGAGAATGATTCAATGCTTTTTGTGATTGCAGACCAGATTATATGTACAGGTAATTTGCAGCAAATACAAGTCAAGGATATAGAGCGATAATTTGACACAATTCCTTCGTCACCCTTCTTGAAGATTGGGGCTGTGCAAGTGCGTGCTTCCATATTTTTGATAACTCACTGCTCAAAAAAGATGGAAAAACTTAGTTAATCAATGGTATCACCGCATCTAATTAGGTTTGATTAATCACTGTTAACTGTACTATTTACTATTTGTTTTATTCAATTCTTTATCTCAGGAGCTAGCTATGAAAAGAGAATATGATTTTGCAGCAAAAGGCGTGCTTCTAGAAGAAAGAAGTATACAGGCTGAATATCGAAGGCAGCTGGAAGAAGATGAGATAGAAAAGAGACTAAACGAGTACAAAGAATCTACAAAAAAGCGGCAAGTCCCAGAGTGGGAGAGAAGTGTTCAAACTGTGATTCCTCTTCAGCAGGGTGAAACCATGGGATTGAAATTATTTCAGACTTTAAATATGTCTCTCCTAGGTATTATCATACCTTGGGCAGCCATACGTATGAGAAAAACGTAAGTTTTCCTTTCAGTCACTGTTATTATTTATTCAATTTATACACCTTTATTTTCGATGTTTAATTTGTTCTTGTTATACAATCTGATATGATTGCTACAGACACTATTAATAAGTATTAAGAAGGTACTTGCCATTTTTCTTTTTGACTCTGTTTTAGGAATGACAATAAATTTCTATCAGCAACAGTCTTATTCACTCATTATGAATTGTTTTGGGCAGGTCTGTTTTGTGATATCAAACTCCTTTATTGTCTTTCTTATGTGACTTTAGATACATTATTTGCTTATGTTCAAGAAGAATATAGACAGGACTAGCAAAGTTAAGAACATTTTGTTTATCAAATGTGGCATCTCATTATTGCCATTCTGCCCCGGGATGACAATGACAGCAGTATGCTATCAAAATCAAACCTTTGTAGGAGTGTAGACAAAATGTGATTTCAAATGAAAAATTGAATCCTCGTCTTATATAGAGAGATGGGGAGGGAAGGCAAGATGGGGAAAAGAAAATACAGATTTAATTATGAATATAAACAAAGCAATCATAATCATCAACATCTGCAACATATGAATATAAATATAAACAAGGCAATCCTAATCTTCTTTATGATAATTTATAACCAATGAAATTTACAATTGTTAATGCCTGCTGTCATTATCATCTTTTATTACCTTGCTTTGCAGCCAACCATCAATTTCCAAGTTCCGATATGTAACAGGAGTAGTGGGATCATTAAATTTATGTGCATGTAAGTATACAATATTCAGACCTGTTCATGGTTTAGGGATGCTTTCAGACCTGCCAAGTTTTCTTGTTAAGAAAGTGAGATTTAACTTTAAGGGGGAAAAACCGGGATATTTGATTAAATACTGAAACTTTGTTGACAAAGTTTTGCAGTACTGTTTAATAAAATAAGGAATATACATGAAAGGACGGGGGTGGTCTAGATTGGATAAAAATCCCAGGATTATCAAGTACAATAGGATGTTTTCTGCAAGGCATTCACTCAACATATAATGAAAACTTGATTAGCCAAATGGCAAGCAAAGTAAGCAAGTGACTACTTTGTTTGCCTTGTTAAATAGAATCCTAGATACTTGGCAAACATGTTAATTTGCTTCAGAGAACGCATAGAGTAATTTTGAGTAAACGGTTATCTTTTTTGAGGCGATAATGACTAGCTTAATCCTGTGGGGAAAGTGAAGATGATTATTGAATGGTTAGATTAGACATCTCTAGACCAGATCCCATTGAGTAAATCTATAAATAATAATAATAATATTGAAATAACACACCTTTTCACCTTTTTTATGACAAACAGTACAGGCTTCAATAGATGATAAGACTAAGATCTTAGTTATGCAAAGTAAACACATCAGTTCCTGTCAGCGAGCTTAGACGTAGCCACATCCTGGCCTAGATCTAGCACTAGCAGTCAGTCACTTCATGGCATTCTCAACACAGAGAGAAGTGTAGAGAAGGCCATGGTCACACACCTCTCGCCTCTAACCTCCCACCTCCATAGGCCAGGTGTTTCACAGGAGAGGGCAGTGTAAGTGT
>JBBPCV010774058.1:0-10704 GCA_037974505.1 Plocamopherus tilesii
TTTTGAGTCTGATTTTACATATATATATTGAATCTGTTTTACATAAATTTTTTAGTCTGATTTTACATATATACATATATATTTTGAATCTCTTTTACATATATTTTTAGTCTGATTTTCATATGCATATTTTACATTACATAATACTCCTGTTAGAATCTGATATAACATAAACATTTTGACTCAAATACTTTGCTGCACATCCAGAAAGCAATTGACGATCCTGTTGAACATCCTCTTGTCGCTCAAAATTTAATGCCAAGCTCAAGAGCCGCATTGAGTGGAAGCACTGACTCAAGTCAGGCTGTTAAACACGAAGAACGGGAGACGCCGTTTTCAGATGACAGTGGTGACGATGATGATGGCAGTCATGCAGCTGTGGAAGCCAGTTTAATGGAACTTATCGGCACAAAATGTAGAGCGCCTTTCTCACAAGATTGGGGTCACCTGCACTATTGCAATGCTATGATCTGGTCAGTAGATCCTCCTGGCCCAGAAGATGAAATTAATGATCATAAGGTAAGGGAGGATGTCGCTTGGTCAATCCAGTAAGCGATTTTGGCTGTAACCCATCTTCAATTTGGGATATGTAAGGGATAATGCCAAATTAATATTTGTTTTTTCTCTTTGTATATTCATGTTAGTTTAAAAAAAAAAAAAAGAAGAAAAATAAGTATAAAAAAAAAAGATACTTTTCTCACAATTTTTTATATAAATTACCAATATTTCAGTACATTTACGGATATCTTAAAATGAAGGTATAGGTATATGCATTGTACTCTCAACTAAATTTTGAAGAAAAAGCAAAAATGCAACAGAAATACCATCTTTTTGATAAAAGCGCAATTAAAGAAAAGTGACTAGTCCAAACATAAAATCAATTCTACAAAGACAATATATCCCATAATACCTCTCTGCTGTGTATTGTAGTTAATGAGTCAATAGTCATATTTACAAGCAACAGGATAAAGTAGATAAGTCTCCACTATGAAGATAAAACAAAACAGTGCATTTTCGGGATCAAACCCCTCTTCAGACTACACTATGTGATGTTCAAGTTTTCAAACCCAAAAAACAAAACAAAAACAACATCAACAAACTCCAACAAAAAATGGGTGCCATGCATTACCAATGTAAATAGAAGGTAATCAGTTAAAACTGTAGGCATGATCAGAACCAGCAACGAATGGTTCCACACGTGTTTTTCATAGAATTTGCACGAAGAAACAGATGATGACCATTATTAACGGTAAAAGGATAAATGTGAAACAGTAGAAAAGAACTATCTTGATGTTTCTGGTCCAGAAGGTTGCCCCAGGCTCAACTGGAGAATCAGATCTCAAAGTAGAAGCAACACTGTTTATAGAAATTTAGGTAGTATCATTTAACTTAATCAGTTCTGTGAACTTGGCCCATAATTTTAGATGGTCATTTCCTTGATGTATGCCAGTCAATACTGTGATTTCACTGTCTGTAAGCCTTAGGTTATATAAGTTTTTTCAAGATTTCATTAACAACTTTTTGTCATATAAATCACAATCGCTTAGACTCGTTAATAGTTAAAAAAACAAAAAAAAAAGGACACAAAAAACGAAACAAACCAACATTTGTCTTCGTCCATTTTTAAAATTTGTGTTTATACCCTTTTAATTGTTGTATTTGCCTGTTTGTATATCACATTGCCACTGATTAAGACACAAGATAAGGAATACAACCCTCACCTGATAGGACGAGCGTACCAGGTGATAAAATAGTATGCAATAATCTGTCCACCTCATTTGATTTACCTCTCCCTTTTTCACCCTTTTTGTCTTCTTTTTCTTTTCTTTTGTTTTGTCTTTGAAAATTCTAACCACATGTAGTTACTGTGAGGATTTTTGGTTCTTGGGCTGTCCTTGTTTTAAGTTTGAAACTAAATACCTACTTTTGTGAAAAGATTGATTTATTAATTTTTTGTGACATTGCTTGTGTCATATTTCCCCCGACTTTCCCCTCTTCATTTCCAATATGTTTCCCATGATGGCTTTCAAATCCTTGCTGTATAATAATATACAAGCACATTATGCTTGTAAGTATTCGATAAAAAAGCAAACAAACCCAAAACAAGACACAATAATGTAGACCATGATAATCTATGTAAGATTTCCCACTGTTAACAAAGGAGTGAGGGAGGAGGGCAGGGGTAGGGGGTGCAAGATTTCACTACAGCATTTGAAGATGTATGTGAAAAAAGATTCCATAATACAGGTGCGTAGGTCCCTTAGATCTCACAGATTTTTTTTCCCAAGCCATATTCAGATAATTTATTTATTCCGATGAGGGCAGTTTAACTGGAGATGTTTAAGATTTCCATCACCAAATGTGTTGTTGAATTTTCTTCTGTTATGGAAACAACTGTTGGGTTGATTAACCCTAGAAAACTTCATCATCAGTTGCAAAAGTTACTTGTACACATGACTTGCTGGCCTGCCAATGCCAAGCCCAGTTGATTTTACATGTGGGATCAAAGCAGGGATGCTGTGTGAAAATTAATCTCTACTTGACAGGATCAGCTTACGGCTAAATAGGTTATAAAACACTTTCCATTGAAGAAAGATGCCTTTGATGTCGGGCAGTAGTACTTTCAATAATTCCAGCTATTCCAGAAGGCTATTCAGTCTTCTGGAGTTGAGATTGTGCGGCTCCAGTCAATTAGTTGATGGTCCCAAGAATGTCATCATTTGTATGCTTTGTCAGCAGTTGTCATGTTACTGGTGTTGCTAGATCATAAAACATGATTTTGTTTTTGTTTTTTGTGGGTTTGCTTGTGTTTGTATATTTGTTGGTTTGTTTTTGTTTTGTTTCTTTGTTTTTTAGTAAGCTGTAAAATTTACAGTAGAATTCAAATTGAAGTTTAAGAAATATTCTCTCCACCCTATTTTGCATCCAATTTGGGAAAATGAACCTCATGTCTACCCCCTACCCCATTCTTCCTTATTTGGATAAATTAATAGACATTTCTTTTCACTATTGTTCAAAATCCTATTTGAAGGAAAAGCTAACAATTTGTTTTATTTACAAATGTATACGTTGAGTCATCCTGATGAAATAGTCAATTTCATTTCCTTTTTATGTGGGGTAAAATTGTCATTTGAAAATTGCTACTTTAATTTTTTTTGCTCAAATGATCGAAACATTTTGAGAAATTGCCATTTCATTTTTTAATTTTACCCTCGTTTTAAGAATCTGCCCCTTTCATTTATATTGTGAAGCATTTTTGTTCCCCCTGAATTTGAAAACCTGAAGTGATGCATGATGGCAAAACAATAACCTAAACACAAAAGTAGATTCCCTAACATCAGCACAGTTATGTAGGCTTATGTATTTATTTTTTCCATATTTTATACTGATTGTCTTTAAAAAGTATCACCCCATTCAATAGTAGACCTCCCGTAGATGGTATTGCAGTCTAGTAGTCAGCAGGCACTTGGGCTGAAGCTATCCTAGCTGTCCTAGGTTTGAATCCTCGTGATGGGAGCGACATAAAGCTCTGGGAAAAAAAACTTTTTGTTCACATTTTCTCTCTTTTGAGGTGTAAAATGAGTACCAGATTATAGGAAGTGGAAGAATTTTTTTAACATGCTACAGAAGAATTTTTTTAACATGCTACAGGGATGTCCCTGTATATTACTACACTGCTGTATGCTCCTCTTGAGTTGAGAAGGTTGCAGGGTGGAAAAGGCCTATTGCAAAAAATGTAGAGCATGATTAGTGGATATGCACAATACATATTTAAAAGCTGTAGTGTAAGATATATCTTGACGTCTGTTTTTGTTTTAATTTTTACCCCTTTGACATAACCTGAGTATTCTCAATGGTCCAGTTTATCCTGTCACTGTTTGTGATGGAAAGCTGTTGGTTTGTTGCACAATACTGCTATAAAAACTTTGGTGTTGATTTGTTTTTCTAATAATTTAGCATCTGATACTGTCTCTCTTCAGGCTTTGTCTGGGGACTGTGGCTTCATGGCTGCCAACATGTATGCCAGGTCTATTTTTGGAGAGGATGTCTTGGCTAACCTCAGCATTGAGAAACCACTGCATCTTGGGAAGGAAGCCTCAGTTCTTGGCCATGTCAGAATCAGGGCAAAAAGCCAGGTGAGTGCTTGACATTTTTCGTTTCATATGTGACATAATATGGTTAATGGAGAAAAAGATAGAACAATAACAGTCATTGTAAACCTGGCAAAAACGCTGTAGAAACTTTAATTATTCTGAGCTTGGATATTATCACTTTGTTCGTTTTAAATCTCAGATAATACCTTGCTTTAAATTCACACTTGATTTGAATCGTTGCATGACAATTTATTAGCCGGTGAATAAAGAGTGTGAACATTTTTTTTTCTTCTTCTTCTTCGTCCATAGGGGATGGCATTGAGCATGGGAGACAAGATTAATTTGTCCCAGAAAAAGGCTGGCAAAGTTCTAGCTGCCTGATTTTGATTGTAGTGCCAGCCACTATGTTCCTACAAGGTGTGATAACGGATCATCGTAGCAATAGGATTTAGGCCAACTATATTTAAATAAAATTACACGGTTGTCTTACACTCAATAGCACTAATTTGATGCACAAGATATTATGTTCCCATGGAGTCTATTGTTCCTTGTGTAAACAAAGAATGCAGTGTAAAGCCATTCATTCAAGAAACATCTTTTTCCCCAGTATATTTTGTTTTGTGAGGCTGATACAATGAGAGGAATCACTGAAAATGTCTAATAGTTCATTGATTCAATTTCAATTTCTTTGTTTCTTTTGCTAATTAGTCATTATAATTAGATGTATGTTTCTTATTGACATCTTGCTCGTGGATAACTTCAAAATTATTTATGTCACAATTGCTTTTGTAGCATTCTGCTCTTACTGAAAATGTATGCATCACCCCATCAATTTTAGGCTCTTGTTAGATCAAATGAAGACTTTATTTATGAAGTTATTAGTAAAGATTTTTTGTGTTGCTGTTTTAATGCTTTCAACTGTATATAAAACAATCAATCAAGAGAAAACGGTAACCATTTTCAAACGTGTACCTATTTATTAAGAATTTTGTTTCAATTTATGGTTATTGAAATAAAGAAAATGTGGTATTCTAATCAATATGATATCTTCTTGATTTATTTTTTGTAACTTGCTGTTTGCTCATTGTTTTGTGTTTTTTGGTTTTTCCCACCTTTTGTTGTTTTTTATTTGTTTGTTTTTGTTTCTTTTCTGTTTTTATTTTGTTACAACTTTCTTCCTTGAGTTCACAATTCACGTCGACTTATTTTAAAATGTTATGCAAATAAGATATTAACACTAAGTTAAATCAATTCATGCATGCTGCAAACTCATTTCTCTCCTCTTTTTAGTCTAATTTTGAATTATTTGGATCCAGTATCAAAAATACATTCCATACCTTGTGTTGATTACCCATAGACATCTGATAAGAATTGAAAACAACAAAATACAGTTGAAGAAAAGACGCTTTGACATTATTTATACTCATCTCAAGTTTATTTCACTTATGTTGTTATGTATAATATATATATTATATAAACTGTACAAAAGTTATCAAATCACAGTAGGCAACCATATTCTCTATTTGAGTTATTGTTAACTCTCACTCACACAGAGAATGAACACTCATGACACATAGGCTATATCGTATACAAATCATCAACTCTTCTATATTTAGTATTTTAAGTCCTACGTAAGAAGATAAAACAAAAATGACCTTTGTTTCTAGATTTTCAGTCTGTGACACAACTTTAAAAAACCAGATGCTATTTTTATAACCATTCTTAAGAGACCACACCCAGGAAAATGAGTACAGTAGAACATGATAGTAACACATTCGGAAATAGCAAGAGCTTGGAAATAGCAAGTAAAATCTAACTCCCCATTTTTTCCCCTTATTTGAGTCATAAAATTACTATGAAAGTAGTGTGTATGATTAAAAGAGGTCAACTTGGAAATGCCGAGTATTTCCTTCCACAGGATAGGACTATGAAGGGTAGGCAAATGTAGGCTTATAGTACTTACACAGTGTATCAATGCCGCAGAATCTAGATCTTGCCTACCATAATCCAGCCGCCTTGTATAAGTACATGTAGTCTACAGTATCACTAGTATCAGAATCATATTGAGCTGAATTTTACGTCATCTCAGCTTCGCACTTGCATACACCAAACATGAACACACATAGTGTGTGCAAACACACATGCACACACAGGTCTAGTCGCTAAACTTTACCTTGTTTCCTTCCTTTTGACTAAATAAATGTTTTTTTTTTAGGCTGCTTGGGAATAGAGAGAACTCAGAAATAATGAATAATTAGGTTTAGAACCGTCAAACTTATATCCGAGTTCTACTGTAATCATTCATTAAACAGTTTACATGAATAGAAAAGAACACAAGTTTCTTTCCAGTCATTCAAAATTCAGGGAAAACCAACATTGTAAAGCTTTTGTACAAAAGAGAACAACACAGTAAGTTAAAACTAACCATGATTTTACAGCTATCAAAGTTATAAAATACTGTTTAAAATAAAATTATTTAACCAGCTACAATGTCTCCATGACCTATTTATCTGATCATTTAAATATCACAAGCTAGATGGAGATCTAAACTAAAATTTATTTACATTCACAATGTAGATAGTGTCTATTAATATTAAAATCAAGCATAGTACTCAAGGCAAAACAGACGTGCAGATAGTTCAAGGGAAGAAATAATACCTAGCAACAAAATGGCTAAAACGTTAATATCATCTGTTATTCATATGATACAATTTATCAGATTGTATCTGAATATTGATTTAAAGACAGATCTACATATCACTTATCGGAGAAATCTTTCAAAAGTAGAATGAAGACTCACAGTATCACAAGATACCAGATGTACGTTGTTTTTTTTTTAGTGCTATACTATCATGATATTTAATTTCTGACGTTGACAGGATTTGAGAATTATTTATGTCCTGTTGTATTCATCTGCATTTAAACAAGATATATAAATATGTTATTAAATCCAGAAAAATTCATACATTGGAGAAGCTTTGATAAAATTAAAATTTGAAGATGAGTTCATTTCCAACCCTCTGTAGACACTATAAAAAGTACAGTTGATGGAGCAAGTCACATTTCATGTTATAGTGCCATGAAAATAATAATACCATGTACAAATTTTTTCAAATGAAACTGAAAACTCTTACAAGGAAATGTTTTCCGAACTCATACATTACCAAAGATAAAGTTGAAAGAAATGTATAAAAGAACAATAAATTGCAAATACATATTCCCTACCTTTTTCCATACTGGTATCATATGTATATATTTCCTATTCCTACTGTTTTCATATTACTGGTACTGGTACTGGTACTATTGAAACAATATTCATGAATACACAATTTAAAGTTTATGTATATGATTTCTCGCTCAGTGGAGAAATTGAAATATTCTCATTGGCACTCATTTCTCATTCCACCATAGTCACCCTTTTTCCTAGTGTTCCTAGCATAGCAGTAAGACAATCTTAATAGTGAAATACAATACTAACTTTCATTTCAATTTCATACAGGTTATCAAGTTTATTCCATCCAGTCCTTAAAATATTACATTTTTTAAAAAGAAACTTTCTTTCATTTTTTTCCCTTCAAATATCCAGTGCCAGTCTCCAAATAGTCTTTAAAAGCAAGCATGCAGATCAATGAGGATGTTCAGTCATCAATCAGTGTGACAATAAATGCAATGGCATAATGGTGGTTTAAGAGAAATGTCTCTCTAGTCATTATATTAATGAAATATATGTACAATAATGGTTCATGATGCGCATAATAGTAATAATAATAATAATAATAATAATAATATACATGTGGTGAAATAAAATGGTATGGCAGATGCCTTGAAAGTTCCCCATTTGCCTATAACCGTCCAACATTTTGTCCTGCAACAAAGCTAAAAGTTAAAGGATTAGGTGGGCTGATGAGGAACAATGTGTTCAATTTAAAAGAAGAAGGAAAAAAAAAAGAAGGTAAGCCAAGCTGGCAATTAGATATGATGTAACACATCACGAAAAGTAGAATCATAAGGATCACATGTGACTTATCATATCAGCAACATAATTGAGTATTTCAGGATGTGTTAACCGAAGCTCACTCGCTGGAGTTTTCTTTGCATCCTTTCACTTAAAGTAGAAAACATTATTTAATGTGCAAATGGTGTTGAAAAGAAATGCACAAGCATCTCTCCATTTCACTATAAAAATAGTCGTGGCATGATAACCGATCGGTGACAGTTGAAATTAATAATCATTCATGAATACCTTACACAAGAATAGTAATAATTATAGCGGTATTTGAACAGACAATAACTACTGTTTGAAGGTGGACGATTTACAAAGATTTCCAGTTTAAAAGAAAAAAAAGTGGCTTCAATAAATCAGCCTCTCTTTCAGAATATCTGATAAACTTTTGAATATTATTACTTATGAATTCAATGGTAAAATTCACATATCATTGTGTATTGTCTGATGCACAATGCATTTTGTTTTTAAATTATTGAATCTGAAATCAAATAATTTAAGGTTTGAAGACCAAACAATGAATACAGTCTATTTATTTTTTACTTATTACTATTTCATTATTGCATGTACCTCAAATATCGTGTAGCTTGGCAATTAATATATGAAACAAGAGAGTGGGAGATGAAAACACTGAAGTTTAGTCAAGCAGAAACAATGGCAGAATTTGGACAAAAAACCTGATTATGGCCTTGGAAGAAATTTTGCCCTTTGTGACCAATACCTACTGCAGGTTTTAGCAATTTTGGAAGTGAGGAGATCTTTGCAAATCGATGTATTGAAAATAAGATTACAACTCACTGAAAGAATGAAGTAAATAAAGCAGAACCATCCCCTCAGCAATGAAAATATTCCCCTGTTTGCATGAAGTGAAATTTTTATTTAAAATAAAGTAAATGTTTAACACTGAAGTGAAGACATTGTGGCCAAATTTGTTTTCAGGAGTTTCTAAAAATTCCTTTACAAAAATGTAGTTTTATATGGAACAAAGATGGATTTAAGGTGGGATCTCACTTTTGTTCTGGCAAGGGAATATTCCTGTTTAAAGGATTTCATATAAAATCGTGGGGTGAATGCTATTCAAAGTTCAAGTTTCCAATAAAAAAAGAAATATAGTTAGTTATGCTGTGATAAGGGTTTTAATGTGAGCCCATAATATTTGATGGTAATGGCCTTAAACAAATACAAAATGTTACATACATGTATATTTGATACATTATTTATAAGCACCTATAAAAATAGAATGCAATGTTTCATGCATATTTTACAAATACAAGCTGTCATAAACACACATTTTGAGTAAAAACTGTCAGTTGCTTCTAATCTGATTGCATGACCTTTTTCACCTATTCATTCAATCTATGGAAACATATTTTTCAGTCTCTAAGTACAAATATATCTGTTTTCAATAATCAGTATGAAAAACAGAAATGGACATTTAGCTACAAGACAAAACATGTAGCAAGGCAACAGTTCCTCTTAATCATGAGGTAAGAAATGTCTTCGTTGTGGTCCAAGCCTATATCATCGTCATAATTTTAGACACTGAAAGAAGTACATACATAAACAATACAGTCAGCAAACAAATGATAAGGATGCAAGTTTTCAAAATGGGGGCTTAAGAATCTGTGTTTCCCTGAAACTTTAACGTCATCCTAAGATATCAAAACAAAGCAAGCAAATGAAGTTATCATCATATATTGTGGATGAGAAAGGATGAAAAGGAAGACCAAAAACACAATATATCATGAATGATTGAAACAAAGGACAAAGGACGGAATAAATTTCATAAATAACAAAACACTGAAAAAGTTTGGAGAAAACCACCCATGAGCTAAAATAAAACAAAATCCACCAACATAAAGAATGTGGTACCAGTTCTATAAAAGTGCCTAAGCACATGGGGATATATGGTGGCGCTCTTCTTGAATATAAAACTAAAAACAGAATATGAATGGCAATATCAATTGTTTAATGTGACCAGTGTTGTCAATGTCAAATTGGAAGTCAACGTAAAATCTTTCAAAAAGCAGGGATGGCAGGCACAACAATAAAAGGAAACCTCCCTTCAACTGCATGGTTGAATCAGGAAACTGAACGAAGCAGGAAACGGAAAGAAAATTAAGTGCAAATGAATGACATTGTTAATAAAAAAAAAAAAAAATTATAGAAAGGGTTCAATGACCTGAAAAAAACAAAAGGTGGGGATTTTGCTCGAATGATTAGAATGCAGAATAAAATTATTTGGAATTGGAAGCCTTTAACTAAGTAGTGATCACACCTGATAAAGAGGAAATATAACTTAGAGGATTGTTAAGAAACAAAGATAAGTTTAAAGAATGTGATGAACAAATTTTGCAATGTGATAAGAAGAATAAGTAGGGAAATAAAGACTAATAATAGTAATAAGTAGGGGACAATTTATTATTTAATTAAAAACTTCAACTCTCATACTGATAGGAAGAGACAAAATAAAATAAAATAAAACAGAATCAAACATTTTTTTTTATGGAACACATAGAAATTATGATTAAAAAATGTGTGGTTAAGAAGCCTATTGGCTTGGTGGTAAGAACGCTCTGCTTGCCTCGGCGAGACGATTCGGTGTCA
>JBBPCV010774168.1:0-10703 GCA_037974505.1 Plocamopherus tilesii
GCTAGATCTAATAATCAGATCTAATCCCTTTGTCTAAACAAAGTGTCTATTTCCAACCGCTGTTTTGGGCCATCATACTAGATCTAGATCTACATACTATTACTATTATTAGGCCAACGTATCATCAGTATCAGTGTAGATATTCTAGATCTAGATCTAGATCTAGATCTAGATTCTAGATCTATCTAAATTATGGTCTAGACCTAGATCTAGATTAGAATCTTATATATTATTAGAATCATATTGCTCTAGATCTTAGACCTCCATAACCATATCTTGTTCTAGATTTAGGGATCATTTACATTGTGAAAATTATGGCAGCAAAGTACTAAAGTAAACACATTCGCATGTCACTGATGATGACACACATGTGATGGAACTATATAACCTTCAGCCTTCGGCCTTCGACCTTCGACCGTTGTGCCTGACCTCTTGCTCTTCGCTCTCATCAAAGATGGTAGAATGAAAAATGAGAGCTGCCTCTTCACGAGTCACGTACCTTTAATGGCGGCGATTGAGATCAAGTTTTGGCAGTAGTAAAATTTATTTATTCTGCTGAACATGGGATGAGGCCTAACACTAACATGAACCATGTAATTTCATATTTCTTCATATTTACAATGACTTGTTAGGTGCTTAACAATGCAAGAAAAATGAATTAATGCAAGCCACTGAACAAGCATTTGTTATTTTAACCAAAATCTAAAATAAGAAAAGAACACTAACATTTAAATACTAGCTTTTGGCGGCGCGTTGACAATAAGTCAAAATGTTCTTTTCAGAGCGTCTCCAATGTCGTCAAAGATGCCTTTTCCCGCCGAGCCTACACCTTTACCGGCCCCTTGCAATACTTGTCCAGCACCACTGCCCAATCCGTAAAGTAATGCTCCACCTCCTTCTCCCATCTTCATGAAAAAATCTCTAGATAGCTCCTTCGGCGAAATTACCGGCACCGTAAAATATCCCCGCGTCGGAAGAGGATCTGTCGCTAGACCATTCTTCAGTGAACTCATGGGCGGCGAAACGTTCGAAATTCTATTCTTCCATCAGTTTCATCAACTCGAGAGAAATGGATTTATGTTCGCCCAAACTGTAAATATCGTTGCTATACATTCCAGTCGGATAGTGACTGTATTCTTTCTCTTTTAGATTGGCCGGCTGGACGATTGAGAGGGTGTGAATCTTGCTTTGAGAATGTTGTTTGTGCAATTCTTGGTCAGTTGCATTTCTGATGCGGTCCGCTGTCTCTGTGAAATTATTAGTGAAGTCGAAGAAGAAATGACCGAGATCGTTGACTAGGAAGACGAAGGCCTTGTTGGGCACACACGCTTCCAAATAAACTAGTTTCTGAGTGTTTATAACGCCCTCGAGAGTCAATTGTCCAACCACCTGCACTCCCGTAGTTGGTGAAGTGAAGACCAGAAGAGGCATGGAAAAGCATTTTTCGGGATCGGGGCTGACGCCTATGTGGCTCATGATATCTTTAACCGTAAATTCATAGCCGTTTACGGTAACCCGTTCGTCAGAATTTGTTTTCAGGGTACGTGTGATGGCCACGTTGATGGCTAGTTCGCATCTTTTGACATTGTAGAACCCGTTACCGCCTAAGGAAGCTTCGATGGCTACGTTCAAACTGTTACCGATGGCTCTGCTGGGATTCAAATCCAATAATTGAGTGTATACGTCCCGATTGAGCTGGTTGGTGAAACAGGCTTGCAGAGCCCTAACATGCAAGTTATGTTTTTGATCTTCGGCTCTTCTAAAGTTGATGTAATTCAAAACATCTTTAGCGGAGGGTTCGATTAGGGCTGGCTCAGAAGGATTAGTAAAATTGGGTTTAGTAGATTTCTTGAGGAAATTGTAATGTTTTTCTAAATCGTAGACTTTGGTGGTCGCTTTACGAGTCTTGGGTGAAGTTTTTTCATTATGCGACTCTACTCTAGACACTTCTCCCCTATGCGCGTTCAAATGCACAGAGACAAACGCTTTGTGAGGTTGTTCGTCCGTGCCCATGTGAGCCACATCATGGAATATGACTGGTAGCGTGCTGATTGGGTTTCCCTTCGTCCACTACGGTAACCATGATGATCTGATGTAAGCGACTTCTCCTCTAAACATAGGCACGTACAAGCAGAGGTCGTCTTCTTGAAAAGGCTCCCAGATGGTAGTCACGTTATTGTACTCGTATTTCCCTTTAAATTTAACTTCTTTTGGAAGATTCATCCATGGGTCCCCATAGTGGCCGTAGGCATGGATACTTCCATAAAACTGTGAGATAAGGTAGCCGATCAGACATCTCTAGACACCGTACTACCATCGGAGAAATAGCAGTAGGCATGGATACTTCCATAAAACTGTTAGATAAGGTAGCCGATCAGACATCTCTAGACACCGTACTACCACCGGAGAAATGATACCGCAAGTTCGGTTTGGTTTCAAATTCTGTCGTGGCGGTATTTTTTGGGGATAGGGAAGACATGAATTTACACTTGTCTTTGTACCTGTCGTAGTCAGAAGCCTTCAATTCGCCATTATCTCTGATCGCTCTCACTTTAAAGGATTTGCAAGCGTCCAAAGTCTGTTTCCATTCCCTACATTCCGACGGAGTCGTACGAACGTTGCGAGTCTTCATCCAAGAGTATCTCGAGGTGCCGAACACATTTTCGTAAGCGTGCACGTCAGTGACTCTTTGAAGACACCGAGTGACATTTCTCCGGACACTGACTATATTAGGCTAACCATACACGGTGACCATGGCTCTACCGTAATGTCTAGAATTTTCAGACTCGCAATGGGGCATCGAGGACGAGGTTCTATCGTACACATGTGTCCAGTGTACGACATTCCGCGCAAAATCTGACCGGATTCCTAGAAGAGTGGCCCACGTCTTTGAGTCGATTAGAACGGGAATAAGTAAACATTCCAACACCCAATGAATCAATGAAAAAGATTGGTTTGTAGTCGTTAAATTCGACCTTAGTTTTAAAAACGTACGCGTGAGAGGTGTTGGGAGCCGGGGATAAGAACAATTTCTGACATTGATATTCCGGAGGATCAGTCAGGATGTAAGGACCCCATGTTTTCATCAATGATTCGACAGCCACATGATCGCCTTTACTCACTTTATCAGCAAATTCAGTCTGCCTCCTAGCTAGTTTTTTGTGAGCGGAACCAGTGCATACTACCGGAATATCCGACGTTACAAGAGCTTCTGTTGTTACGTAGTCTTTCATAGGAGTGTCTCGAATATATAACTCAGTTCGGGTGTACCAGAGAGGTCTACATAATACGTTCCTGAAATTTCAGCGTGGAATGGTAGCTCGACTCCTTTGAACGAATTACTGTGTTTAAATGTAAATTTATTGATAAAGGCATCCGACAAAGCTACGACGTTAGTAAATAATGCTGCGTAAGAGCATTTGAAAGAATCCATTGCAGCCGATGTTGTGAGAAATGAAAAAAAAACTTGTTGTATTCGGATTCATAAAACGCGTATATTGCCATCGTAAAAAATGAGAAAGGCGAATGGAATACAAATACTTTAGCGTAAAAATAAATGAACACCGGGAACTCAAGGATGGTTGGTTTAGGAGTTAAACCTCAGTCATACAAATAAATGTATTGCATCAAGTGAGATGCCAAATAAAATCTAACTTAGAAACTGCCATCTCTGACACCAATCACAAAGTAATTTCTAGTTTTGCACTCCGCAGTGATGGTATCAAATGAAACAATTGCTGGGTTGACTTCGCTTTCAGTATTGAAATTAAACCTTTTTGGATGTTTGTCTTGAGCGAGGAGTCAACCAATATTTCATCACTTCGTCCGGCCTGTAGAAATTGGTAGACACGACCAGTACTTCTTCTTCAGTAAGTAGTGTCTACCGGAAGACCCAGCGAAAACATATTATTCAAGAGTTTATATCTTTCCAAATCACCCTCGCAGTATTTCACTGGGTAATACCGTTGAATTGTTTCATCAAACTCAAACACATTGCCAGACTTGAAAGTCATTCTGGGAATATATCCCGTAATTTGGGATAAACTATAGTCGTCCAAAGCGTAAAAAACATTAATTTCTTCCGTTCGGTATGAGGGAACTCAATCTGACTTCCATAAGAGTACTAAGTCTGACTTCCATGGTCGATGATGAAGTGATGAATGTTGAGGGGGGGGGGGGGGGAGTGATGCTTTACTAACACAATTTTTTTTATGAGGATTGAATTGGCTTTTAAAGCCGATTTGGGATCTGGCTATTATAGCCAAAACGGGATATGGCTTTTTAAAGCCGATTTGGGACATGGAACCGACTACCCCGTCAATTGTCTTTCCTTAGCGGCCTTATTGATATGCTGTAAAACAAAATCATCCAACGGGGTCACGTACTCGTTATCCGAGAAAGCGCATGCGGGTCTGCCTGGCGTTGAGTGGACCACGTATGACATTTGCGTCTTAAATCTACCGTTACAGTTACCACAAACGTAAATGTATTCATCTTGTTCAGAAGGTTTTTGATTTCTTGTAGAGTATGCCAATTCTGGTAGCTTATGCGATATTACTTTTTCTTCATCACCCTGTCTAGTAGGTAAAGATTCAACTACTCTGTTCTTGATATGGCGTTTTCTACGCAAAGAGGACATTTTTTTCTTCTTCGTTTATTATTTCGTATTTCTCACAAATCCAGAAAGAATTGCTTGGGAACAAACTTAAATATTCCCGTTCAATCTCACCACTCAAATGAAAATAATCTTGATTTATGTTGTCTAAAACGACCGTCATACAGTATTCTATTCTGTCGTAGGGCTCTCTGAAGCACTCGGACATGGTTATCCACCGTTTGATGTCCACCACTTCCATAGCGGATAATTTTTTAGAATTGGGATTTTCTGGATCCGTGGTGGTGATGTAAGTGGCTCTGTCGTCAGAATACTTGTAACCGACGACACAATAAGGCTTGTCGTATAACCTTTTGTACGCGCAATGCCTGGTAACTTGACCGAAGGAATAGTACCGGGGTATTATTAATTGTCCCTCAGCGTCGGGTTTCTTACTGCACGCTGAACATTTCTTTACGTTATCAGCGGACAAATCAGATCTCAAACTTCTCCTCACAGTAACGAAAGCACCGCAAGAAGCGCAATTTACACCAGGCATGATGGACGATTATTCGGAAAAACTCAAACTGTTGTTGAACGCCACGGACGATTTTTACAGATTGGTAGCCGGTTTGCAGGACCAATACGAGACAGTTCTCAAATCAAAGGCGTCCGAGAATCCTCTGTCAAAGAGCAATGAATCATTCAAGGGAGAACCCGTGGATTTACTCAAATACTCCTTGGCAATGGCGACTACCCTAAAAACAAAACTTCACAAACCTTTGAAGAAGACAGTGTTAGCCAAGAAGAATGCTGTGAAAGTAGCTTTGAGAGCCGGGTTGAAAAGGGTTCCAAAGATGTTGGACATCAAACCTCCGGTCACCCACGACAAATTAATCAAGCTCATGAACACTATGGAGATACCCGTGGAGAAATATACCGCGCACAGGGCCGATATACTTATGCGAAAATATCTGGGTGGGAAATTGAAAGAATTCGGGGAAGATACATTCAAGAGAAGTTATTTCAACAACCCGCCTCCTTTCAAGGCCGTGAACACGATTAATATCACTGGGAGGGATGAACTGAAAGGTAGATTTGACGTAGCAACAGCACGGATTCCCTTCCGCCACCACGTGCCTTCTCCTCGTACACCAGTGAATGTTTGGAATTAAACAGTATTCATTGCCATGAGATGATTTACCAAACGACCTTTTGAGGCCCCTAAAATGACAATTCGGATTTCCTCCTCCGTGATACATTATCTCGGATAAATTTCTTCATTCATGATCTCGTGAAGGTAGTCAAAAACAAATTTCTGTCTCATCTGCGTCAGTTTGTCCGTTGGAGTGGAAGAAGTCAAAGACGCAGTAGACTGGCTGCCGTCTGATTCGTCGTCAGCTCCGTCCTCATTCAACCATATGTTAGTAGTGACGTCAGTTTTGGTCTACCGTCTGTTCCTTTTGTTGACCGACAAGTCAAATTCGGCATCCTTGGGTGAAGATTTCTTCTCCAACGACATTAAGTCACCTATGTTAGACATCATCAGTAAATTGTCCTTGTCCAGTTTCTTGTGAATGGAGTGAACCAAGCCGAAACTAGGTTTGAACAAAATGTTCGCTTTGGTAAACAGAGGTACTAATTGTCGTGACAGCTCCGGTTCAAGTACTCCAATATCGCGTTTACCCTGCATCGGTAACCTCAAAAGATGACAGTTGGACCCACCGTAAATCGCTTCGTCTATACCGTGTCCCAGGCTGCTACAATATCGTTTCATCAGTGATTTGAAGCCCCTGAGAAACAATCTGACCACTTCGCTGTCTTTGAAAGCAAGTCGTTTGAACTGGTGTATACCACTCTCAGACCCACCCTCGAATATTCTTCCTGATTGTCGGGTCTAGATTCGTACACCTGACAAGTAAAATCATCTCCTTCTTCTGCTCCGACGATGTTAAGAAGCTTCCGCATGACATTTTTACCCATTTCAATCACAGTGTGTCTGGCCGGCCAAGATTTTATGGGTTTGTTCCTGTAAAAGTCATCTCCCAATTCCTTGTCCTCAATGTCCACGGACAAGGTATAAATCGGCATGCGTGGGCGATTTGGCTCTCAGAGAAGCGCTGTAAGCGTTATAACTAGCCATCGAAGGCCTCTCTATGTGAGATTTGATATTGTTCAGAGCGGTCACGGTCACGTACCCGTCGTCCAATTCTTTCGTGTTCAATATCCTGCCGTTGATAAAACCGTGTCTCTTAACCGGAGCTCCAACGAAAGCAGTGTCGGTCGGGATGCTGTATCTGTCCTTCAAAATGTCTTTTATCTTCTCACCGCACACCAAATGGTACATGTTGGAATTACACAGTTTAGCAACCATGTTCATAGTGGTCCCTCTGATGCCTTTAGACATACTCCTGGGAAATAAATTAATCTTGTTTAAACAGGTCTTTACAGACATTGCCGCAAGAATCCAATTAAGTTATACCGTTCACCCTGGTGTAATTTTCGTCGAATAGGTAACTGGAATGTTCGTCCGAATCATATTGTTCGTACTCGACCGTGTCTCTAAGGAATGCTCTGATGTATTGGCTCCCCTTGTTGTTGATGCCGTCCAAAGCGGAATTATATTCGTCCATGTATCCTTTAGATACCTCCGGACTGTCATCCATCGAACCCAACACGTCTAAAACGGTCTTGAATCTACCCATCAACATGTCGTAATATTTAGAATTGGCAAACGATATGTTGGCATTAGTCACATCTCTACACGTCCTATACTGGTCGTAAACGCTGATTAAATTGTTCATGATCATTTTAGACATACTCTAAACTTCTGTTGTGATTAAAAGGTATTCCACCATCCTGCGTCCTCCGAACCAGGTGGTGTACATGGAATAAACGTCTTCTAGGGCATTCTTCTTGTCTTGCGAATTAGTTTCTGACGAGGATCTTGAAATCACCCTTCGGTAAAGAATAATAGCGAGAGAGTATAGGAAAGATGTTGGTAAAAGTAAAAGGAACTTCTTCTTCATCACCCACATCAGTCTTATTGATGTGAAAATATACCATTTTGACAGCGTCTGAATTGCATTTAGCAAAGCTCTTATTCAAAACTGAGAATATATTTGTTTGAGACACGTACAGCGATCTATTCAAAACCTTCTTCGAACCCGGTACCAAGACGTTCGCTTTGTGTAAAGTCTCTGGCTCTTCCCTCAATTCGCCCGGAGAAACTACATTCGTCTCATCTCTAGCTACGAAAGCCATAAAATCAGCATTATTCCTAAAACGTTTAGTGAATATAGTAAGCATTTTGAAAGCCTCTTTGCAAAAGCATTTGCATAATAATTTCACTTCGGGGTCTGTAGTAGAAGGAGGAGGAGTGTGTTTGTAAAAGAACATTAATTTGAATTTGTTGGCTGTGTGAATTTTGACTTCACCAGATTTTTTAAATTCTTCCTTTATAGGGACTATCAAATAGGAATAATACTGCGTAGCGGACGAAGACAATGACGTTGATAAGATCTTGTTTCAAATCCGCCCTAGGATGGTTTATGAGGACAAAAACGATAAAATCAACGCTTTGAACGCTGTTCAGGGTGTGCCTCTGCTCTGCAAAGATCAAGATATAATCTATTTAGACAGTGTGGAGGACAATAAAGAAGTCATGAAAAGGAATAACGTAGAAGCTAAGAAGAAAATTAAAACTATATTGAAATCTGACGAAGCGGCTAACGTTTTAGAACACGTTACAGTGTTGTAGTCATGTGTCATTATGTCTATATGTACGTTACAATGTTGTATCAAGTCATGAATCATTATCTCTATATGTACATTACAGTGTTGTATCATGTCATGAATCATTATGTCTATATATATGTACATTACAGTGTTGTATCAATGCATGTGCCATTATGTCTTACATTTTTATATCAAGTTATGTGTCATTATGTCTATATCGAGGGTAGGGAAGCAAACTATGGTATCTCAAAATCGCTACTTTTCAGGAGAAGGAAAAAACTGATTTTCTTTAAAAGTATAACTTGTAACGTTCCTATCTTTGGCATGTACGTTATAGTTTTGTATCAAGTCATATATCATTATGTCTATATATGTACGTTACAGTGTTGTGTCAAGTCATGTGTCATTATGTCTATATGTACGTTATAGTTTTATATCAAGTCATATATCATTATGTCTATATGTAGGCCCACATTACAGTTTTATATCAAGTTATGTGTCATTATGTCTTTATGTACGTTATAGTTTTGTATCAAGTCATATATCATTATGTCTATATGTACGTTACAATTTTATACAAGTCATGTGTCATTATGTCTATATGTACGTTACAGTGTTGTGTCAAGTCCTGTGTCATTATGTCTATATGTATGTTATAGTTTTGTATCAAGTCATATATCATTATGTCTATATGTACGTTACAGTTTTATACAAGTCATGTGTCATTATGTCTATATATGTACATTACAGTGTTGTATCAAGTCATGTGTCACTATGTCTTCTATATGTACGTTACAGTTTTGTATCATGTCATGTGTCATTATGTCTATATGTACGTTACAGTGTCGTATCAAGTCACGTGTCATTATGTCTGTATGTACGTTACAGTGTTGCAACAAGTCATGTGTCATTATGTCTGTATGTACGTTAAAATGTTGTATCAAGTCATATATCATTATGTCTATATGTACGTTACAATGTTGTATCAAGTCATATGTCATTATGTCGGTATGTACGTTACAGTGTTGTATCAAGTCATGTGTCATTATGTCTATATACCATGTACGTTACAATGTTGTATCAAGTCATATGTCATTATGTCTATATGTATATTGCAATGTTGTATCAAGTCTATGTCATTGTGTCATTATGTCTATATGTACGTTACAGTTTTGTATCAAGTCATGTGTCATTGTGTCTTTATGTACGTTACAGTGTTGTATCAAGTCTATGTCATTGTGTCTATATGTGCGATAAAATGTTTTATCAAGTCATGTGTCATGATGTCTTTATATATGTTGCAGTTTTGTATCAAGAGGCGTGTGTTATTATGTTAAGCTGTATAAAATTCTACATGTTTTTGTTGGAAAGAATTATTAATTTATTTTTTTAGGGGCTTGTTTTTTGTTTGTTTAGCAGGCGGTTCTTGTCAATTTGTACTGTGGATTTACAACGACCCTAATTTCAGTTTTACAGGATTTTCCCTTTTACCGTTCAACGAACGATGTGATACTTGTTCATGGGATTTTAAAGGGATTTCTCAAAAGCAATTTTAATGGACATTCCTTATACAAAGATCTACACAAGCCATCTGACAAGAAGCTTGTATACATTTTTACATTATGATTTTATATTCACCATGCACTTCGACCAAACCCACGTCTATTTCAATAAAAAAAAAACACTTGTCTCATCATATCCTGAAGTGACAAACACGCCCCATTCCAGATGGTGTGCGTAGTGCAGACAAATAACGGTACAGGTCGGTCACTGTTTTTCGACCCAACACACACCACCACCGACTTCAACTTGAGCAACAATTACACTTGAAAATACCAACAATGGACCAGATGTAAATGTAAACAACGAAAAAGAAATGTTAGGGATTTGTCTTACATAGATTATATTTAGTGGTAATGTTAGGGATTTGTTTTACATAGATTAGATTATGTTTAGTGGTAAGGTTACATATTTGATTTACATAGATTATGTTTAGTGGTAATGTTAGGGATTTGTTTTACATATATATTATGTTTAGTGGTAATGTTAGGGATTTGTTTTACATATATTATGATTAGTGCTATTATTAGGGACTTGTTTTACTTAGATTATGTTTAGTGGTGATGTTAGGGATTTGTTTTACATAGATTATGTTTAGTGGTAATGTTACGGACTTGTTTTACATAGATTATGTTTAGTGGTAATGTTACGGACTTGTTTTACATAGATTATGTTTAGTGGTAATGTTACGGACTTGTTTTACATAGATTATGTTTAGTGGTAATGTTACGGACTTGTTTTACATAGATTATGTTTAGTGGTAATGTTACGGACTTGTTTTACATAGATTATGTTTAGTGGTAATGTTACG
>JBBPCV010774278.1:0-10701 GCA_037974505.1 Plocamopherus tilesii
GATAAAACCACATCTTTCATGCTCTTTCACCTTTCTCATCCCGTAAAATATTAATACATTTAATAATGGTCGATTATTATAATCGAATCTTATATATATACATAATATATATAATAATAAATCGATGGTGTCTATAAGAAACGTGGGTGGTGTCTATAAGAAATGTGGATGGTGTCTATATTAGATTTACATTAATAGTGCCATAGGCTTGAAGGCGACATTACCTAAAGATGGAGAAAGATTCTTCTACGATTCAATGTGAGATGAGAAAAGCATGCACGATTGACAACAAGAACAACAACAACAACAACAACAGCAACAACAACAAGAACAGAGAGCTGTAAAAAACAAAACAACATAACAACAACTGTGGTATAAGCATCTATAAGCGCAGTAGAAACTGAGCAAAGGTTAAAAAATTAAGATTGTGAACCGTCTTCTTTGAACAAGCAAGTGATTCTGTTCAACATTAACACTGCTGCCTCATACTAGGAATCATACTTATAATATTTAGAAAGCAAAAACCAAAAATAGAACATTATTTTCAATAACATTGTATGCAACTATAATTGTACAATGTAAAGTAAAGTAACTCCAAAAGCATAACGGATCTGCAAAAACGTAAAGTATCACCAATAATTGAACTTCTAACTTAAGCGTCCTAAAAGCTCGAAAGAAAGCGCCATTGCGTTATCTCTCTTCGTGTGCAGAATTTATTTCAACCAATGATTCATGTACCTGTGTAAGCCTCACACTTTGGATGTAGACCTACACGTAATTTCTGGTTGCTGTGGTGTTGGCCCCAATGTGTTCATGCCGGTCGTGGTGTTGGCCCCAATGTGTTCATGTTGGTCGTGGTGTTGGCCCCAATGTGTTCATGTTGGTCGTGATGTTGGCCCCAATGTGTTCATGTCGGTCGTGGTGTTGGCCCCAATGTGTTCATGTTGGTTGTGGTGTTGGCCCCAATGTGTTCATGTTGGTCGTGATGTTGGCCCCAGTGTGTTCATGTTGGTCGTGGTGTTGGCCCCAATGTGTTCATGTTGGTCGTGATGTTGGCCCAAATGTGTTCATGTAGGTCGTGATGTTGGCCCTAATGTGGCTCTAAAACGTTAATATTGGCTGTGATGTTTGCCCCTCTGTGATGTGTCACATATACATAATTGTATAGTTTCAATGGATAGGAAAACCCACCAAAGCGGACCAGGAAGGATTGGATCTTTTCGACCGACAGACTAACCTATAACAGTGCTGGTTGATATCGTGTGGTTTGGGCATTTCAAGGAACTTCTCAGCTCGTTTCTTAGCGAGATGATGATGGAAGCAATCGACAATTTCTTCAATTCCCCCCTCTTTTTTGTCTTTTTTATCTTCTATTGTACGTGAAGAAAATGTCATTTTTCTGTCTTTATTTGTGTGGGTGAGCGGACTTTATAAAATGTGTGTATGCAGTACGGCATATTTATCTATATTATATTACCACAAACTGTATATAAGAAGCATTCACTGTGTTTGGCATGTTGTTTGAGTGCTTGCAATGTGTTTGTAGTGGAGTTGCTGTTTTTTCTTTGTATCCTAATTATCCCATTTATTGTCGTTTGGTGTGATTGTTTTCGTGGCTTTGTCAATGAAAAGACGGTAAAAGAGTTAACAGCTATGTCAAGTCCATCTCTCTTGAAAATTATGTTTTCTGGCTCGGAGCCGCCAAGACAAGCTTCCTGTGTGTTGCTCCGTCCATACCCAATCTTTCAGCTTCTAAGATGTCGCATACCTCTAGCCAGCTCACAATTTCATCTTTCCGTTATGTCTGCCTTTGCGTTTCACCCCCCATCCCCGCCAGCCCCCGCCCAGTTTTTCCTCTCCATTATTAATTTTCTCTTTTGTGTTTTGTGTCGTCTTAATGTGATCAAGAAAGAAGAAAATTTGTTTTTAACATGTCAGATTAAACCTGCCTTTTACGCTTAGACCTAGACATTTTCTGACTTCTTCGTTTCTGACTTTCTTTGTTCTCATGACATTTAGTGGATTTTTTTTGTAGCAGGCCATTTCAAAGCCTTGGATCATATCTGTGTCACTTTAGTTTTGTGTCCAAATCTCGGAACCGGGTAACACTGTCGGGAACACACAGGCTTTCGCTATTATCTGATTTGGTTTTATTGTTTCGCCTTTCCCACCACTTGCCCATGTTATTGAATTTCTTTTTTGCAATAGCCAGCCTTTTTCTTATTTCACTTCTGAAGTTTTCATCGCCGTAGAAAGTACCACAAAGATAACGTATTCAACGTTTCGATAGTTTCGTCATCCAATTATATTTTTGTGTTTGACATAACGCTTAGTCCATAATTATAGTTTTCTTGATGTTGAATACTAGTTTTTGTTGTTGTTGTTTGTTTTTTTTTGTTTGTTTTGTTTATTTTTAGTTTTTGATGTGGGGTGGGGGTGTTTGGATTGTTGTTTGTTTTTTTTATTTGTTTGTTTTGGTTGTTTGTTGTTGTTTTATGTTTTTTGTTGTTGTTGTTTGTTGTTGTTTTTTTGTTGGTTTTTTTTGTTTTTTTGTGGGGTTTTTGTTGTTGTTGTTGTTTTTTATTTCGCCAGGCTCTTTGTAGCCCACAGAAAGCCTTCAAGTCCCTTTGAGCCTTGTTGGTAGCAAGACCGTATCATCTGGGGTATCTCAGTTCTTTGATCTTGTGTCTCTTAACGATCACTTTGTCGTATTCAAGGTTTCCCTTATTATTTTCTGCCTTTCTTCTTATTTCTTCTTATTCATTCAAACTGGATAGCTGCGGTGACAAGATACATCCTTGACGTACTCATTTTCCTACCCCAAATAGTTTCGTAGTGGTATTCTCTAGACGCACTTCCGCTTTTTGTTTATAGATTAATATATTGAAGGGTCTCCAACAACCCAACCCTATAAGCTTTACATTGGAATTCATATCTTCGGTAAGAGTTTGCTCCCCTTCCCCCTCCCCCTATCCACCCCAACCCTTCTTTTTAATTTGTCGAAAGCATAGGCATAGTTAAGGAAATAAATTCTTAAATCTTTGGTTCATTTCAGTTTGTTTTTACTTAAGGGGTTTCACGTTCAGCACGGTGTTTTATGGTGCCCCTGGTTTTCCTGGTCTACTTGTGGTTTGGCTATATCGTTCTCCAGCTTATTGGCTTATTCTTGAAGATGTTCATGATTGTATTTAGCAAACTCTTACTAGCATCTAATTTGAGAGCTATGATTCGATCATTTAAACAAAATTGTGGTTCTCTTAATTGTTGTTGTTGTTGTTGTTGTTATTATTTATCAGTAGTAGTAGTAGTAGTAGTAGTAGTAGTAGTAGTAGTAGTAGTAGTAGTAGTAGTAGCGGTAGTGGTGGTGGTGGTGGTGGTGGTGGTAATAGTAGTAGTTGTTGTTGTTGCAATAGTAGTATATTATTATCACCATTACATCATCATCATCATCACCATCACCATCACCATCACCATCATCATCAACATCATCATCGTCATCATCATCATCATCATCATCATCATCATTATTGTTGTTGTTGTTGTTGTTGTTATTGTTGTTGTTATTGTTGTCGTTGTTGTTATCTGGCAGTGTCACATAAAAATACCCATGTCTTCCAATCAAACGGCCTTTGTTTGCTTTGCCACAACGTACTAATCAATGTACGATAGATATCTACAGATCCATTACACAAAGAAACCTTTTAGCCTTTATTAATAGATTATTGATCATTCTTTTGATAGTATAAAAATGTATGTGCAAGCGCTAGGCGATTATATCGTATTTTGATCAGTAGTACCAAGAAACAACAGCCCTGTGTCCTAAATTAAAGTCAAATTATTATTTCGAATGCTTCACTCCATCCACAAATGTGACCAACAACCCCACTGGCCTGCCACTACCACTACCACTACCACTACCACTATTGACGTCTACACCGACACCGGCATCTCAAAGCAATACGTGCCCAATGCCTACACACAGGTGTACCACCAGACCAGTGCACAAGGAGCTGTTTTACAGCACGTGGGAGTTCCTATAGAGGTAAGCACGATCTTCAGCTCTTTAACTGTCATACGCCGGTACATCGGGACGGGCGAGGATTTACTCTTTGAATATATTTTGCCCATATAATGTATATATACAGGCAAATTGAAGTCAAAGAGTTAAATCGTGCGCTCGTGCCTAATATGGGTTTTTATGGAAGTCAAGTATCTATATCGTGCTCATAAAGATATTATTTTATCGGGATTGGCACTGAAAGGGTTAACTGGTGACAGTGCCACACGCCGTGATGTAGACCAGCAAAGCGACGTGGTAATCCCAGACGGTCCAAGGAAGACACAAAAACAAAACAAAAACAAAACAAACAAAAAAACAAAACAAAAAAGACAAACCCCAACAAAACAAAACAAAACAAATGCAAAACAAATGAAAAACAAGATAAAAAGAAAAGAAATCTTAAAATGAGGGATGTTGCTAGAAGATATGGGCCATGCATGCAGAGAGGGATATGTACAATACATGTGGGCCTATATAATATCCATTATATGCATTCACTTATGCATCCATCCATCCATCCATCCATCCATCCCTCCATCCATTCATTCATTCATTCATTCATTCATTCATCCATCCATTCATTCACTAATTCATCCATTCATCCATTCATTCATTCATTCATACATACTTACATAAATATATACATACATTCATTCATTCATTCATTCATTCATTCATTCATTCATTCGTTCGAGTCTGTATTCATTCATCTATGCTTCTTCCACGTGGCATAGTGGAAATGGCCCTCATTTTTATTTCAATTAAGTTATTACAATATGCGTACCTTTCACATGTATACACACGCGCGCGCGCACACACACACACACATACACACACGTACACACAAACACACACACACACACATAAATATGTCCTCCCACCCCTTATCGCCACATACACACATAATTACTTCTCCCCTCCCATCCCCACCCTCTCGATTTCGCTTTTTCACATACCTTCGTACAAACGCAAATGGACTATAATAATAATAATAATAATAATAATAATAATAATAATAATAATAATAATAATAATAATAATAATAATATAAAGAAACAGCCTAAGGATCAATGTTAAAAATAACAACAAAGGAAATTTATTTTTTTTTAATGGCGAGTGAGTGAAAAAGAGGCAAAGAAAACCCAGGATTTTAAGTATTTAAAATGTATTCATAAAAGAAGTTATTAAAATGATAAGACTTGACTCTGGGATACATGCATATAAACCTGACCATCATGAGCAACAGTCAACCCCTTCCCAAAATTCTATGAAAGACTCGTCAGAGAGCTTTATAGCTATAGCAGTAAAAAGATGATCATGATCAGAAGATGGGTCTATCCTCTTAAGGTCGTTTTTCAGCTTAAAAAAAAAGAAAAATCAAATATATAACGAACTAAAATCTGGTCCATCTAGTCTTCACACAACACCCATGATGGGTTTGAACAAAAAAGCACACAAAAAAAGAAAAGGAAAAAGTCTCATCCAATCAAGCTCCACTTAGACAAATTCAAAATTCTAAGGGGCGAGGGGGTAAGAACACATATCAAACTGATCTCCCCTTCCACTACATATTTTTCTCCCTACATGAAACAATCAGATAAAATATCAAACATTGAATGTAAAAGAAACATGGGGGAATAAGTGGTCTTTTGTCCTCTTTGCTTTCTGTGGATTGGCAAAGACCGTCTTACAACACGTGAAAGGACATGTATAAGATATATGAAAGCAAATCTAAATGGCTTGGCTTCCTTTGCTGCTTTATGAATTGAAATGACATGGCAGTATCGAGTCAAACAGGGGGGCAACAGTATCATGACATTCAAAATAAAATGAATAAAAACTATGAAGGGCTGGGAAAAGGAAAAGAAAAAATTAAATAACAATGAAAAAATACAAAAAAATGAAACAATTTACTTTGTTGGCGAAAAAAAATAATTGTATGTGCCAAATGAGAGCAATATCAGAGTCTGGGCTTGATCAAGGAATTCTCCATGCACTTAATAGAGACGTGATCGCTTGAAAGACTCCATGTAATGCCCTCCCAAGCCTTGCGAGTGCTGCCCTATGTAATCGGCACTTTCCGTATTTGATTCTTGCTTAGGCAGAAACTGGTTGTAGGTACGTTTCTGGCCAGGGGATAGCTGGTGACAAAAAGAGGAAAAGATGGTTGTAACCTAGAATAACATCACTTCAGACAATGGATTTCTTATCCTTTTTTTTCTTTTTAAATTCTTTTATATTTAATAATGGTTCATCTCACCAAATTTTTGAATCAGAGAATTCTAGTTTACAGATTAACAATGTTCTTTTCAATTCAAAGACAATTTTCTCTAGTAGAAACAATTGTTTCATCTCATCCAATCAAGATCCATTTGGACAATTCAAAATTCCAAGGGACAAGGGTGTAAAAACTGTACAAATGCATATCAAACTTTCCACTACATATTTTCCTCCCTACATGAAGCAGTCCGATAAACTATTAAACATAGAATGTAAAAGAAACATGGGGGATGAAAGGTCTGTTGTCCTCTTTGCTTTCTATGGATAGACAAAGACCGTCTTAGAAATGTTAGAACACGGGTGAAAGGACGCGTATAAGATATATGAAAGCAAACTAACTGGCTTGGCTTCCTTTGCTTCTTTATGAATTGAAATGACATGGCAGCATCAACTTGCCTATTCTTATTGAGTCGCCTATTCTCAAAATACCTGTAGCATGCTTTGGTTATCCAAAAAAAATTGGAACTATTAAGCGTAACCACCGACAAAGAAGGACATTTCCATTTAAAATGTTTAACATGAATTGGAGTTCAGCGGGTAGAATGAAAGGAAGGTGACTTACGTATTTCCCTGCTGCTGGTGATGGCAAAAGTCCAGAAGCTCCCGTACCACCTGAGCTACCCATGCTCTGGGTGCCCATGCCCTGGTAATAAGAGGAGTTCTGGTCCCTTCCACCATAGCTCGACATGTTCCCCATCTTGCTGGTGGTGCTGCCAGATCCGTACATCCCACTGCCCATCATTCCAGACCCTGTGGTGCCGCCAGTGCCAGACATTGATCCCATCCGACTGGTGCCCATCGCAGTTGAGTAGCTATCACTCATACTGCCTCCAACCACGTTCCCACTCATCATGTTGCTGGTGTTGCCACCAGACATGCCACTGGAAGTGGAGTAGCTGTTGCCAAAGCCTGTCATGCTCATGTTACTGGTGCCCCCCATACCAGAGCCACTGCCCAGAAGGCCCATGCCCCCCATGTTGGAACTGCCAGAGCTTGCTCCCATCCCGCTGCCTGTACCCATTGCTGAGGTTCCACCCATTCCCCCCATGCTACCAGACATGGACATCCCCATACTGCCATCATTCATACCACTACCATAGCCCCCTCCCATACCCGTTACAGACCTGTAAGAGTCATAGCCGCCATCCCCCATGTCATCCCTCCCACTGCTATAGCTATAGTTCATGTTTCCCATGTTCCCCCCATAACCATCCCCACCATATCTGCCACTATCTTGGCCAAGGCCATTGCTGGTGTTGCCTTTGCCGAAAGACTGGCCATCCTACAGGGGAGAAGAGAGGAGAAAAAAGAAAAAAATTAAATTCGAACAAAAAGAAATTATTTGGTTTTAAATTCAAAGATTAAAAAAAAAAAAAATTGTGAAAAGGTCCAACGTTGATGTGAACTAAAATAATGCAAAGAGCATATAGAGGAATTAAGTTTGAACAGCACGCTTTGCTCAGTCTGTGGTCATTGTAATAAGTAAGCGGCGTCAATGTCACTGAAGGACCCTTGTCTATAATTTGGTAATTAAACAATCCCCCAAAAAAGATGTTATGAAATAAATGAACTTGACTCATCAATATCAGTGTTCGTAAATTCTTGATGACCGTTCTGTTCTGCATACAAATTAGTTTCCACATCTATTTTATTGAAAAAGGAAACGGGAATCAGTTGTTGGAAATAATCAACAGGCAGTGCGTCCAGTGGTAAGTCAATCATGACCCGTTTGGTTTGTGAATGGCAATACATTTACATCTAAGGCAGTGCAGTCTGCATTCATTCATTGTTGTTAGTTGTGGTGTGAGTGTTGTTAGAAGGGTTAGTAGCTCTAGATCTAATGTTAGTAGAAGCATCACCTTCAGCTTGGTCTATTGAAAGTGATTGAGCAACAAAATCACTTACTAACATCACCCACACTACCTGGATCTACATTCAGCATCAGAATCAACTGAAACATCAGATTGATTGTCTGGCACATCTGCTTCTGGCACATGAAAAACGTCGAAAGATTTTCCTGCTCAGGCTTAAGATCGTGATGATCGAGACATGCTTGGGTTAGAAACGAAAGCACGACAACAGTTGACACCCAGAGCAGTAATCATCAACTGTTTTAGACTTGTCTATTATGTCATGTTACAGATGCCCCCCATACCAGAGCCACTGCCCAGAAGACCCATGCTCCCTATGCTGGAACTGCCAAGAGCCTGACTTTCGTATCTCCATAAAAAAGCCAGCTGAAAGTAATTAAATAGCCTTAAAGCACAGACATGAGAGTAGCAAAAACTAGTGGATTGTATAGGAAAATACGGCACCAGCAGTATAGGATGCCAAAGGTCAAGTGCTGTTGGAAGGGAGGTGTGTATTTGGCCTTTGTTTGAGTTGGCTTTCATTGCTATTTGAGCAAGTATGTTTTCATCTCTTCCTAAAATATGGTCTAGTAATCTAATTCTTTAGATTTTGATTTTCTGGCAAATGGGTTTTGTTTGCAGCAGTCATATAAATCTTCAGTGGTAATTTTGTCTGACCAGTGAATACCAATGACATTTCTGAGATGTTTTGAGTGGATTTTGTCAAGAACATCTATGTTTTTAGATGTGTGTCCCTGCATTCCACTGTTGTATGTGAGTATTGGTGTCAAAAATGCTTTATATAATCAAACCATTAGTTTCTAGCTGTCTTGCCTTATCTCGTCCAGACATTTTTTGTTCAATAAATGCATTTTGAGCAAGCCTTTTTCTTCTCTTGATATTTTCATTTATGTGGTTTCCCAATTTTCAGACACGTTTCTAATTAGTTTGATTTCTTTTAACTTTTGTTCTTTCAGTCTGTTTTATTTACTATCAGATTCCACTGTTCTAGGGTATGTATGATATGTATTTCTGTGCTTCTTTGTCTGAGTGAAATATCATGTCCACACAATCTGCATAAATAAGCTCTTTCGTTATTAGTTTAATTGTTGGCAATATGTTCAGAGGTCTTTACGGGTGGTTTCTAAATAAATTTTGAAAAGGACTGGGTGTGGAGACTATCTCCTTGGGGTATTCCAAGAGATTTTCAATTGTAATTCCATGGTAATAGTGGAGATAAAATATCAACTATAAACTACAAACAAAAACTCTAACAGATATACACTTTTTAGTAAGACATCACATTGTTAATCCTATTTGGCTTTAAAAATTGTAGACAAATTAAGCACGAGAAAATGTCAAAACTTTAAAAATGTTTAAAAGTGTTCAGAAAATGTTTCAAAACAGTTAGTGACCAGTTAGTGACAGACAGAAGAGAAGAAAAATAAGGCATGAGGACAGCCTGCCAACACGGCTATCCATAAAGCAAGAAAGACGAGTCGCCCCATCACTAGCAGCGAGGGCTACAGCTTGGTACCTGGAAGTTCACACCTGATGCTTGGGTGCCGAGCATTCCTCCCCCCATGCCATAGTTGCCACTGCTGCCCGTCATACTGCCAGACATGCCCGTCATGCTGCCAGACATGCCCGTCATCCCGCCTGACATGCCCGTCATACTGCCTGACATGCCAGCACCTCCAGTTCCAAACCCCGACCCTGATCCAAAGTTACTGGATGAATACTGAAAAGACAAAACAATGACAACCATATACAGGTATCCATACATCCACATTTTGAAGACACATACACAACTGGATAAGAAAGTTACTCGCAATCCTAATTATATTTAACAAAAAAACAAAAACAAAAAACCCAAACAAAATAACCAAAAAATCACATTAGAGACCTATAAACGTTGCATCAGAAATGGAAAAGAACATAAAATACATTTTTTTTCTTTACTTTTCGGTCCAATAAAATAACATCTCTCTGATTAAAATGAATAGTATAAGCTTAGTTACGGGCTAGCTGAGAGAGAGGTGCTAGCCTAGTCATTAATATCACATAGCCAGTCCTGTAGTATACCTTGATGTTATGCATAAAAAGTTATAATTGTTTTCAAAATAATGTAACTTATATATATTTATTTCATATTTTTGTTATGTACCAAATCTAATAAACTGATTCAGTCTACCACTATGAAAATCTAATGTTTCTGTTAGAGTATAAAGATATATGCATTGAAATATTTAGAGTATAAAGATATATGCATTGAAATATGTTTAAAAAAAACAAAGCAAAAACAAACTCCAGGATGATAGAAATTTGAATCAGAGATTGTGACTAATCTCATCATAGCAATTGCCAAAAGTCCGCGTTTTAATATTGAATTCTGATGATATTGTAACAAATGAAAGCAAATGATACATGGGAGAACCAATAAGTCAAAAGATTTTAACAACATACCCAAATTCCCATTAACCAGAAGACCAAAAAAAAAAAAAAAAAATG